>CM038630.1:4526288-4541288 GCA_021554675.1 Leuciscus idus
AGAAATCACTCTAATATGATGATTTGATGCTCAAGAAACATTTATGATTATTATCAGTGTTGAAAGCAGTTCATATTTCTGTGGAAACTGTGATAGATTTTATTTTTCAGGATTTTTGATGAATAGAAAGTGCAAAAGAACAGCATTTATTTGAAATAGGATATTTTGCAACATTATAAATGTCTTTACTGTGACTTTTGGTCGATTTAATGCATCCTTGATGGAAAAAAGTTTTTTTTTATAATTTTTTTCTAGATAACAACCTCTTCATTTTGGGGTGAACTAATCCTTTAAGTTAAATTTTCAGTGAGATTCTGTAGTTTACTAATTTAAGACTTAAAGTACTTTAAATGACTAATTTAAGATTGACAGTCGTTTAAAAGTGACTAGTTCAGGACTAGTTTCTTCTGGGAACGAACACGTCACAATATTCCTCATTATAATAATTCATACGCAGAATAAAGGGGCGGGGCCAAAGGGGTTGAGTTAGTAGTGTGTTAAACTGGTGGTTATGGTAAGAGCGGGACATTTCCCAAACACACTCGAAGCGCTCGACCAATCACAACACACTGCTCCAGCCGACCAATCAGAGCACAGTGTGCTTTTCAGAAGGAGGGGCTTCATAGAGACAGGAAGTAAACAGAGCGTTACTGACAGACTGGGAAGAGAGGAGCCGCAACAATGGAGAATATGAGGAAAATAATCAACATTCAAGCAGGAAAACATGTTCTAGTAGAGACAAAAACTACATCAGGACTATATAAAAGTGCATAATAGGTCCTCTTTAAAATGTCAGTGCAGTTCAACTGTACACTGACTCTACTATTCTGACTGAAACTTTCCATCAGAGAGGAGAAAACTGAATTACACACTTCAGTTAGCAAAGCACTCGCACACACTCACACACACACACACACACACACACACACACACACACACACACACACACACACTCGCAAACCACCAGCCTCAAGATCTTATCTGACTCAACAGTACTTAACAGAACACTTAACTGAAACTAGACACTGAGAGGGACAGAGTGAGTGAGAAGGGAAGAGTAGGAGGTCATGCCACACAGGTGATGTCATCTTCATCATCTTCATCATCATCTGGTTATGAAGAGCTCAGTATCTCTCACCTGAAGGTGTGTCTGACAGCTGGATCCACAGGTTAGCACAGGATAACAGGGCGAGAGCCTCCTCTGATCTCCTCCAGCCAGACTGAGCGATAACAGAGACACCGATGACGGATGCTGAGTTCAGTGTAACAGTGTCTGTCAGAAATCAACACTGTTCACCATAGAACCACTACAGTCACTGTTACTAATGGAACAGGATATAAACAAAATAACAGTTTGAACGCAGTCCCTGTGGGTCCTTAAGAAGTCTCAGATATTATAATATTAGTCATAATTATCATCTTAAGACATCTTAAATATGGGGACGGAAAAATGGGAATCATGATAGATGTTGTTCTGTATATATATGTGCATTTTTCCTGAAGGGAAAATACCGTAGTGAATATGGTGAACATCTGTAGGGGACTGAGAGGACTCAGCTGATGCTGGTCAGTGTCAGTGAAGTATTCAGAGGAATCATCATTTCATCATTCATGAGAGTTCAGACGTTTGTGGAGACGCTGTCACTGTGCAGATGAATTTGACACATGTTTGTGTGTGTGTGTGTGTGTGTGTGTGTGTGTAAATGTGCATTCGCAGCTGTTTAGTTTGGCTTGGCTTCAGAGACATTAATACTATTGCATCTTTCCTTCAGATGAGTGGCGGGAGAGTCAGATTTCTGTAGACCTACTTACAAACACACACACACACACACACACACACACACACACACACACACACACACACACACACACACACACACACACACTCACTCACTCACACACGCACACATTCACAGATACACACACTCACACACACACTCAGACACACACACGCACACACTCACTCACACTAACACACACATTCACAGAAACACACACACTCACATACACACACACACACTCACACATTCACACACACTCACTCACACACACACACACACACACACACACACACACACACACACTTTTGGACATATCTTGACCATGTTCTTGAGATTCATTCATTGACTTCATGCATGTCGACACATAACACATAAAATATAGTTGAACGGCCTTTTGAAATGTTCTACTGAAACTATGAGGTTATCAGAGAGACTTTGCACTGAAGACTTCAGAATTACACTGTTCTGAACGTCTGTCTCACACACACACAGCGTGTACAGCGTCATCTCTGCATCACATGCGGAGGCTGTTCCAGACGGGAGGCGGCATCACTATCTTGTCTTCTAAAATCCCTTATTTTGGGAAGTTTAAGGCAGTGTCACATGCAAAGCTTCACAGACCAACGGAAAATCATAACGGCCAATAATTTGTTCAATGCTAAAAACCATATTTAAATAATACAATAGTTTAATAGAATAAAAAACAGGCTGTTTTCTGTTTATTATCATGTATATTAGATTATTGCATAATTTCCTTATCAGCATGTAAATGCCAAACTCTATTGTAATCAATTATGCAGTCTATGTAGAGCGTTTCAAATCAGATTCATGCGATTTTGCATACAACTGGGTTTTGAAACGGAGCCAGAGAGAGAGAGAGGGCGAGAGAGAGAGAGAGAAGAGAGAGAGGGAGAGAGGGCAAGAGAGAGGGAGAGAGGGCGAGAAAGAGAGAGGGCGAGAGAGGGAGAGAGAGAGGGCGAGAGAGGGAGAGAGAGGGAGAGAGAAAAAGAGAGAGAGAGACAGAGAGAAAGAGAGGGGGCGAGAGAAAGAGAGAGAGAGGGCGAGAGAGAGAGAGGGAGCGAGAGAGAGAGAGACAGACAGAGAGAGGGCGAGAGAGAGAGGGAGCAAGAGAGAGGGAGAGGGCGAGAGAGAGAGGGAGCGAGAGAAAGAGAGAGTGTTCGTGAGAGAGAGAGAGAGAGAGAGAGAGAGAGAGAGGTGATACGAGGTAGTGACACTGGAGGTATGGAAGTAATTTGTGAGTGAATTGGCTGACTGATTTTTAAGTAGTTTCTGAGGAGAAGCACACCGTCACACACACACGCGCACACACACTCTCTCTCTCTGTCTGACTCGCCATGGTCTCATTTGCTCTCGGAGAGAAAGAGAAAGAAAAACATGAGGTATATTATTATTCTACCAGTCAAAAGTTTGAATACATCTCTTCTGTATTCTGGCTATTTTCCACATGTTAGAATAACAGTGCGGTGATGAAAACGCTGAAATTCGTGCGTTTTGATGTGTGGGAATGATGTTATGAGCAAAACATGTGACAGAAATGAAAACACACTTATATTTGAGCTTCTTCTGATAATACCAATGCTATTTGATATATATACCATGGTACTCTGTGATTTCCATATTCCAAAAGCATGATCTTCACATTTACATGGTTCTTCAAGGTATTTTAAAAGTTTTACCTCAATAGAAATAGAAAAAATACCAGTAAGTTTAAACTAACATGCACACGTATTCATAAATCCATCATAATTGAGCGACGTGCAACACTCATAACAACATAAATAAAACGAATCAATAAAGCTTTCTGCTAAAAATGAATATGCACGAGTTAACAAAAGCCTCTTTCAAGCATGCATGCAGTCCTACGCACTATACATTGTATGTGTGTTTTATTGCCAGAAAAATGACTCGGACCATCTCTCCAAGGAGACACAAGGAATTCTCTCCTCTGCCAGATTCCCAGAAATACTGACACACACACACACACACACACACACACACACACACACACACACACACACACACAGAGTGAGTCCCATTCCGGCTCTGCGCTGCATTCCAATTTCATATTTTATTCCAAGTGTAAAAAGCAAACTATACGAGCACAAAAGCCACTTCAGTATCATTTCCTGATCCGTTCTTTATATGTGAAACATAACAGGAGAGGTTTAGCAGAATGTTCATGCTGCAATCAAGCCTTGGAAACCATCAAGAAAACCACAACGATTTGAGAGCACACTTTAGTTTTTATCATCTGAAACATGTGCCAAATTAAAAATCATGTTTTGGTAAATTAGAATTAGGACAAAAAGTGACATAAAAATATCATAATTATGAGATAAGAAATCGTAATGATGATATTATGACAAAATGACTGACAAAAATTCATAATTGTCATATAAAAGTCATAATTAAGACATGTCAAAATTGTGAGATTGAGTCAAATTATGCGATAAAAGGTAAATTATGACCAGTCAAAATTATGAGATAAAAGTCAAAATTATGAGATAGTCAATTAAGACACGTTCATACTGCTGTTTATGTCAAAATTATTATATAGAAAGTCATAATAATGATGTAAAAAGTCAAAGTTATGAGATAAAAAGTCAATTATGCACAAGTCAAAATTATGATATAATAAGTCAATTATGATGTCAAAATTATGAGATAAAAAGTAAAAACTATGAGATTAAAGTGAAAATTATGGGATAAAAAGTCAAAATTATGGGATAAAAGTAAATTATGACGTCAAAATTATGAGATAAAAAGTCAAAATTATGAGATTAAAGTGAAAATTATGGGATAAGGAGTAAAAATGATGGGATAAAAGTAAATTTTGAGATAAAAAGTTAATCATGACACAAATCAAAATCATGAGATATAAAGTAAATTATGACCAGTCAAAATTATGAGATAAAAGTCAATATTATGTGATAAAAAGTCAAGTATGACAAATGTTTATGCTGCTGTTCATGTCAAAATTATGTTAAGTCATAAGTATGATGTAGAAAGCCAACATTATGCAATAAAAATTCAATTATGAGATAAAAATTCAATTATAACATAAGTAAAAACTATGATATAAAAAGTCATAATTATGAGATAAGAAATCGTAATGATGATAAGTCGATATTATGACAAAATGACTGACAAAAATTCATAATTGTCATATAAAAGTCGTAATTAAGACAAGTCAAAATTGTGAGATTGAGTCAAATTATGCGATAAAAGGTAAATTATGACCAGTCAAAATTATGAGATAAAAGTCAAAATTATGAGATAGTCAATTAAGACAAGTTCATACTGCTGTTTATGTCAAAATTATAATATAGAAAGTCATAATTATGATGTAGAAAGTAAAAATTCTGAGATAAAAAGTAAATTATGGCATAAATCAAAATTATGATATAAAAAGTCAATTATGATGTCAAAATTCTGAGATAAAAAGTCAAAATTCTGAGATGAAAGTGAAAATTTTGGGATAAAAAGTCAAAATGATGAGATGAGCGTGACCTATCGTGATTTATTTTCTGGTAAAATATGGTAGTCTTTTGCAGTACTTTAAAGGGGGGGGTATAATGCCCTTTTCACAAGATGTAAAATAAGTCTCTGATGTCCCCAGAGTGTGTGTGTGAAGTTTTAGCTCAATATTTAGCACAGATATTTTTATATAGCATGTTAAAATTGTCACTTTTTGAGGGTGAGCAAAAACGCACAGTTTTTTGAGTGTGTCCCTTTAAATACAAATGAGCTGCTGCTCCCGGCACAGGGGGCGGAGCTACAACAGCTTGTGTCCTTTTACCTCACACACACACATGCACTGAACATTTCAAAAACTTTTCGCCTTTTATGTTCAAACTGGAGTCAGACAATGATGGAGAGACTCAAGAAGAAGTGACAACATGTAGAAGCAACAGGACATTTCTGAATGGTTAGTTGATGAATTTATGAAGCTGATATGTAGTTATCTTCTAGTCATTGATTAGCATATTCTGTCTTGATAATCTATAAATCGTGTTCAGGGGGCGGGGTTTATGTAAATTCTAGGGTTGGTGATGTCACTAACCCGGGAGGAATGTGGTGTAGTCTCTACCAGCCGTTTGTTGTAGTCCTTAAAAAGCGATTTCTTTAAAAGCAAATATCTCCCTTTGCTTTGAACTTTGAGCGTTGTAAGTTTGCAGATGTTGTTTATGATCAAACAGCAACATTACATACTAACTACAGTTAGAAAAGGGAAATCATAATCAACCGCCCCTTTAATAGTGCTTTATAGAGTTTTTTAATTTTATTTTTTAGCTCCGTCCACTTTAATTGTATGAAAAATAACAGTGGGAATTTTTGTGTTCCACAGTCATTTGGGTTTGGATCGACATGATGGTGAGATGGATGATACGCCCATAAACATAAACATCATAAAGCCGGACTGAAGGTATTGAAACTGTACACACACACACACATTCTGAGATGTCTGGGCCGAGAGTCGGAGAGGAAGGGCGGCTTGCGTTCTGTTCGTTTAATCTGGAGGATCCTCAACATCTCTCCGTCGGGAATACTGAATTTCACATGTGAAATACCTTGAGTGTGTGTTCGTGTGTGTGTAACGTCTCACACACTCCAGCTCGCGCTTCCTGTAGGGAAAACCGTCAGCTTTAATGTCCTGAAACCTGGAGAGTTTATTTTCCCCAGGTGACTGTTTTTCTCGGTCCTTCTATCCATTTGTTTCTGTTCATCCGCTCCAGAATGACTTTAACAGTCCAAGAGTTCAGAAGAATTATGTGTTTAAGTGTTGTGTGTAGTTGTGTCGTTTCAACTCGGCCCTAACAAACACGGATCAGGACACACAAACCCCATATTCACATAGCACATATTTGGCAAGACACCACTGGGACTCTTTGTGTTATAGATTATGTTCAGAATGAAATACTCGTGTATTGCTGGAAAAAACAAACAGCTTAAAGGGGTTAGTTCACCCAAACCTGAAGATTCTGTCAGTAATTACTCACCCCCATGTTGATCCAACCCCGTAAGACCTTCGTTCATCTTCAGAACACAAATTAAGATATTTCTGATGAAATCTGAGAGCTGGATCACTCCTCCATAGGCTTCTCTGTTATTGAAACTTGCCGGCCCAGAAAGTTAGTAAAGACATTGTTAAAATAGTCCAAGTGACTACAGCGGCTCAACCTTCAGTTTATCAAGCGACGAGAATACTTTTGTGCGCAAAACCCCCCCAACTACTGGTACGTTGTTGTCTCATTATGTTCATATTTATTCACAAATTATTTATCATAATAATCATAATTATCAAAATAATTTGAATTATCATGAAAGTTATCTATATATATATATATTAAGATTATATATAAATTATTAAAATATGTAATACATTTTAACATATTTCATTTTAAGTTGTATATTTTTATATAATTTAATATAATTTTACTTGAATGAGATAAAATGTCATAATTATGAGATAAAAGTCGTAATTATGACAAGTCGGAAGACAAAAAGTTTATAGTTGATACATAATTTGAATGTATGTAATATTTTTTAGATAATTAATATAATTGTATTGGAATGAGATAAAAAGTCATAATTATGAGATAAAAAAAATCATAATTATGAGACAAATCAAAATAAGAAAAAAACTTGTGAGAAAAAACAAAAAATTATGAGATAAAAGCCATAATTATGACAATAATAATTAGATCAAAATGCATTGTGACATGTTAAAATATGACAAAAGTCAAACGCCATAATTTCGACATAAAAAGTAAAAAAAACAGATAAAAATCCATAATTATAACAAAAAAATAAGACAAAATAATTAGACAAAAAGGCATAATATGACAAAATGTCAAATGACATAAAAGTCAAACTTATGAGATAAAAAGTCATAATTATGACAAAAAAATATTTTTTTGTCATAATTATGACTTTTTATCTCGTAAGTTATTAATTGACTCGTAATACATAATTATAATTATATCATAATTATCATATTTGACTTATCTTATCATTTCAGTAGTATCTTAGTATCTGATCATTTAGATTTTTTTATGTCATCATTATCACTTTCTATGTCATAAATATGATTTGCAAAAGCCTTTATTGTTTTCTGAAGAAAGAAATGGGCTTCCACGGCTTCACATGCACTGTAAACCTCATCCGTTACTGAAACGCGGCGTGTTAATGTTGTGATGTCACTTCCTGCCGGGACAGGCGTATGCTGTTCTCCTCTGCTCACGGTTGTGTCGTTCATTAGCTCTGCGCTGCACGGTGTGTGTGTGTGTGTGTGTTTGATATATTTAGTGTGCACATGATGACATGATTGTGTGTTTGTGCATGTGTGTGTGTGTGTGTGTGGTTTGGTCTCCATCACTTCTCCCCTGATATAGTTACAAGGTCAGACATCCCCCCCCACCCCATGGGGCTAAATACCCCCTTATGCCCCATTGAGGGGTAAAGAGAAGCCGCGGGAACTGTTAGCATGTTACCAGGGGCAATGAGAGCGCAAACAGACATAAGAGGGTTTGGGTTTCTCTTGAGGGGCGCCGCACAACTGAAAATAACTAAATAAAACACTGAACACTGACCGCTCCAGTTTACACAACTGTGAGTCCAGACCCACAAATGTTGCTCACGCTGACATCGGTCTGGCTTGAGCCTGAAAAAGCTCTGCAAAGTCCCTTTATTTAAAGAGTTATTCTCTCTATCAGTGTCAGTGTTTCTGAAACGCCTCCATTGTAGTCTTGAGTTTCTTCCGGGAACGAACACGTCACAATATTCCTCATTATAATAATTCATACGCAGAATAAAGGGGCGGGGCCTGGTTGAGTTAGTTAGTAGTGTGTTAAACTGGCGGTTATGGTAAGAGGCGGGGCAAATCCCAAACACACTCGAAGCGCTCGACCAATCACAACACACTGCTCCAGCCGACCAATCAGAGCACAGTGTGATTTTCAGAAGGAGGGGCTTCATAGAGACAGGAAGTAAACAGAGCGTTACTGACAGACTGGGAAGAGAGGAGCCGCAACAATGGAGAATATGAGGAAAATAATCAACATTCAAGCAGGAAAACATGTTCTAGTAGAGACAAAAACTACATCAGGACTTTGAAGGGCATAATATGACTTCTTTAAAGTTTATTTACTTTCTTAATGTGTTCTTGGCCTGCACACAATATTTCAGCAAAATACAATAACTTGTTCTAAGCCTCTTTCCTTTTTTCACCAAAAATCACCAATACGGCCTCTTTAATATCTCAGTTGTTTCTTATAGGCAGAGACGAGATTACAAGGAGAGCAAATGTTGCTTCAGTGTCCTGATTTTTTGTCCTTTTCTCCCACTAGAGGTTCAGAAGTGACTCAAAAATGACATTTTCCCCGGGAAAAAACCCCTAAGCCATAGTTAATAATTAAATGCAACATTAGCTGAGACCTCCAGAACCTCTGAGCAATACAATCCAGGGCAGATCTTAAAGAAGTGTGTCACATAGTGCTCAAGTTTCTTAGTTACACCGATCTGTTTGTGTTTCCCAGATACACACTCATCTTTACTTTTCCTCTGGAGTGTCGGGATCATCTGCCATGCATCCCTGGCAGAGGCTTCAAAGCCAAAACTAATGCTATTACTATCTCAATAATGTGTGTGTCTCAAAGTTAACGCGCTGGAGTTAAGATATCGAGACCATGCAGAGCGAAACGTCTCAGTTATGCTCGGCGGCGTCTCAAGTTAACCGTCCCAGTTTATCGTGCGTTCCCAAGGGAAAGGTCGAGTCTTAAGCACGTCTATTAATACACACACATTTAAAGACAGTCACACATGCACAACGATGAAACACAGACAGCTGTTGATCTGAGATCGATATCATGAAAAACACCAAATGGACTTCAACTTCAAGTCTTCTTTTTCATTTCTTTGTCAATTTCTCACTTTTTAAGCAACAAAATGTAGAGTAAATGAGGCGAATAATTGATTATTTATCTTGTATTCTGTCATTCTTCCCACAGAGGATGATGGGAAATGTAGTTTCTGTCACTTTATAAACCATTATCATTATGGATAACCTTCATCAACAGTACACAGATTGAATAGAACGAATTTGTACGATCAATATTCACATTTAAAACTGAATGAGAAAATAGCTTCAGGCATGATACATTTAGAATATATAATAGAAATGTTAGAAGAATGAGATAAGTATTCATTGCGTTGTAACTTTCTTAATGCGCATTCATGTTGTTAATGTGAATAATTCATCCTGTTATTCCAAATATGAACGATGTTTGTCTTCATAATCTTTTATGATGGGTCAAAATCAATCAAAACCCACAGCCAATCAGAGCAGCGTGTAAGCGGAGTCAGCCAATCAGAACAGCGTGTGGGCGGAGTCTCGCGGCGAGTGCACGGCACCAGAGAAAAATCTCGACTCGACGGCACTCGGTAGAAAATAGATAATAGAATAGAAAGTAGCTACAAAATCAAATTCACAAATATTACACCATTTAAACATTATTAAAATACATAGGCTGAGTTACTAAAACAATCTTTGTCAAAGAATACACTTGTTTGTTCACAGTTTGAACGTTCTTGTTTCCATTTGTTTAATTTCAAGATCTGAGGTGAATTATCCACTGTTGCTTTTACAGCCTCAAAGCTGGAGCACTAAATGATATTCAAAGTCACATTACACGCTTTTAACATTAAATAAAGCACATAAACAGTAGCTGAGATTATCATCGTCACACTTTGTGTTTGTTGTTCCAGCGCGACGTCGCAGAAAAATAGAAACCGTTTCTATAATAAAAACGTCGCGTGTCGCCGTCGCGGCTGGTTAGGACAAACACTCGGATTGTTCATGTTTTTTACCATGTATATTCATTTAATCATCACAGCTGATGGTTTTTGAGTTGGTTATCAGTGTAAACTTAAGTTCCTCTGTTTCCTCAGTTCTTTGTTGTTTGTGTCAAATGCACACTGTTACGGATTATCCGAGTTTGTTATTATTAAATACATCCTTATTGAAACCTTTTGACTCATCTTCATCTTTGGACTTTAAACTGTGAGAAAAAAAGTTGTTTAACTTAAATTTAGACTTAAGACTAAAGTCTACAGACCTTGTAATTTTTTTTTGGTTGCATGGATTGTGTTTGCTGTGTTGACGCTTAGCAAACTGGCAGCTCCATTAGTAAGATGAAAAGTTGGAAACTATTTATAAACCTTTAATTAAATAATTAAATAATCAGTTAAAAAGGAAGTTATACTTGTATGATATTGTGCTGTAGCCACATTGAGCGGTTTGGAAAATGGATGGATGGATGATTCAGCTGCGGACGCCATCTTCTGGTCAGACGCCGGGGACTTATTTGGGGCGCGACTCTCACAGTGCACATTTGGGGCGCGACTCTCACAGTGCACATTTGGGGCGCGACTCTCACTGGTTGTACACTCGTTATTAAGGTGCATTGTGGGATTGAATGAGTGCACGTAGATTATCCAATGGGCTGTCGATTCATTAAATCTTAAGCCGTTTCCCACAAAAGTGGTTTATTCAGCGTAGTGAAACCTCTCCTCCATTAACATCCATTAAAAACGGCCTCTGGTCTCCTCCCTTTGCTTTTTTCGGGTAACCTTCAAGGCTTGCCTTCAAGTGGCTATGGGTTGTACACTTGTTATAGCGGTGCATTTTGGGATTGAATTAGTGCACACAATAACGTTCACTATGGTTTGAAACACCACTACAAATGGCTATTCCCTCAAATAATGCCCTATTTAAGGGTATAGGGGCGATTTCGGATACAATCCATGTTTTTTTCATTACACTGCGCTGCTTTTAGTTAGTTTTTCAAACATGTGTTAGATGGATGTCTACATGTCTCGCGCATGACTAAAACGTGTTCTGTGTGAATGGATCCTTATATGGCCGCTTCACTAGACACGTTTTTTTTTTTTTTTTTTTGGTCAAAAAAAAATTTGCCGCGTTTTTAGATCACGTCATATGCGATACGCGGCAAAAGATGCGAGAGCAACGGAAAATCGCAAATGTCTCTGGGTAATGAGTGTGTGAAGGTGTGTGTGTGTGTTAAGGGTTAAATTCCTCCGGCGTCTCGCAGGCCTGCCGTGATGATAGTCCTGTTTAATGTAAACACTGGAAGAACACACGGACGACAGCATGATTAATGAAGGGGGAGGGAGAAGGAAAAATGTGATGTGTAACAGAGAGAGGCATTACAGGAGAAAGACCAAGCGATGATATACCGTGAATTACAGCGTGTGTGAGAGTTTATTTAAACATTTAGGGCTAACACACACACACAGATCTGATATCTCAGCTGATCTCTCTCTTCCACTGAAACACACACCAGCATCATCCATCACTCACACACACACACCGACACACTGTTGGCCGCAAACGCGTGTTTAGCCTGGCTGAGAATCGGACACATCCATCTGGTTTGATTGAACCAAACATGTTTAAATGCTGAGAAAATATAAAAAATATGTCAGCAGGTAAAAGTTGGAAAATGAGAGTTCGGTGGAACATTATGAGGAGTTTTGTGGAGGCATTTGTATTAAAAAGAAATATGAAACAAGCTGTAAACACTCATTACGAGGGAGACTATACAAACCAACAAAGAGCGACTGTTCTCTGCTCTTCACTTCTGGCCACAGACAACAATCTGGACTTGCTTTGGGAAAATAAACATAAGTCACATTTACATTAATGTACTTACAGTGAAATAGGGCAAGAATAGGGAAGGGTTTGAAAGCAGAAAGCTGAAGTACTATTGATTCTTCCCCCACAAAAAATGTGTTATTTGAGCTGCACTGTGTCTAAATCGGTTGTAGTACTTTTCTTGGTGGATTAACTTCTGGTTTCGCATTACTGACGTCATTTCTCCAGGGTTTTCAGCTTAACGTAGGCTACTTTTCATTTTAACTTGTAACATGTTAATGTTTTGAGGGTAAACTCTGAAAATGTGTGTGTATTTTAAAGTCCCCATGAAATCAAAATGAAAGGTTTTTTTTTGCGTTTAGTATATTAGTGAGTATATTACTATGTTAGTGTTATCTATGTAAGGGTTAATGCACGACGAGGTGTCCATTAATACCTGACAATGGACCCCTCGAAGGGCATTAACCCGCTTATACCATGGTCACTTGCCAAATAACAAATTTTTAAAACATTAGTTTTTATTTTAATTAGTTTTACAATCGAAATCTAAAGTTTTTACAAACTATAGCTTGGTTTCCCTGGTTACACCTGACGGTTTATTTAGCAACCGGAGATATTTATAGTCCGCTCGATTTATAGTCCGTATAGATACTTTGACTGCCTGTTGCTATGGTTACTCACAGCTGATGTAGCCAGTGCATTTATTTATTAATTTCGAACAGTAAACAGTCAGTTTCACCAGAACTCCTTTACTTGGTGTCCTCTATCACTTTTTAATGGACACCCTGCAGCCAATCAGAATCGAGTATTCACCCAGACCATGGTATAAAAGCTAGTGTGCTCCAAAACAAGGACAAAATTCGCATTTAGGCCGTGTGTCCACCAAAGCGTTTTGGCAGCGTTGCGTTTTTTCCAGTTGAGACACTTTGCTTGTCATGATACGGAATATCCGCGAAAGTGTTACTAGTATCTCATTTCACACATATTGTTTCTGTGTTGATTCTATATTAAAATGTTGATACAATGTAATGTATTTTCTCTGGCTCTTGTTTTAAATAAATTTTTTCCGTTATTATGCTTATTGTCGTCATCTGTTTACGTTGTTCAAGCAGAATGTGCCGGTTGGTCGGTGTGGTATTAGTCCCGTCCCCTCCTCCACTGTGATTGGACGGTTGGGTAAAAAGTGACAGTGATGATCACTCTTGCAATAGACATGCACAACTACTTCCGCGTTAGTTAGTACATATCGGGAGTTTCCGGTGTGGTGAAGAGATGAGTCCCAACGAAGCGATTTCATACCTGTTGGGTTTACATTTTTAAATGAAATTGACTATTAAAAGGATTGCTTGTGTGCGCTGGTGTTTATTCCAGTCTTTTAAAATAGTTGATTGAATGAGGTGCCTGTAACGGTGCTAAATAGGCTAGGCTATTTAATCAATAACGCACACAGCGTAGAGGAGAATGACAGTCAACTACTATGAATATTACAGCATTTTGGGCATAAACATGTAAATAGTGAAAAGATTGATACAGAATGGTTAAAATATTTATTATTTAATCCAAATAAATAAATGTTGGTGGTTCGAACTGATGTTATTCCTCTGTTCTCACACACTTCAGCGGCACGGTCACTAGTTTAGACGAACACTGACACCCTGTGGTGAAATAATGGCGTGTGTTTAACACACACTGCTTTCTCAGATCGGCTTGCGTTCGATTAAAACTTCATGTTCCGATGAGTTTGGAAAACTTAAATTCTGCACACAGTTAACATCAGAATATCCCTTCTCCTGTCAATAAAAATGCCCATTATTGCGGACACTCATTTTAGGTGGAGTTTGTTCAACTCATTGACCACAGTCCATTGAAAGTAAACATAGGCTAAAACGCGAAGCTCAGTGCAAGTGGTCCATTCAGCTTCTCATCAGATTTTCTGTCCAATCGAATGCTCTCTAGAATCTGAAGCCCCGCCCTCCACAGTACAAACTTGTTCACTTGTAACAAGTAATTGTTATAGTTACTATAACAATACTATAATAATAACAATACTATGTTCTACATGGTGCACTATGGAGGAGATCAGGAGGAGAAACGGTTAGACATTAGGATGAAACTGCAGCTTTACTGAGCTCAACGGCTCTGTGATATAAACTAAACCCTATTGGCTACTTATTTTTATTTATTTTTTTACAAAAGGGGAGGAGCTGTTCGATGCCCCGCCCTGTCTTCTTTCCCCCATAGACTTCCATTGTAAATACTGTAAACACAATATTTACTTATCTTTACAAATTTAATTTTGAATTGATTTTTTTTTTTTTTTGCTAATCAACGACTATGAATATTCTTCATAGAGCTGAAGTTGGCACTTAGTTAAAATTATTTTTTTTCCTGACTTACACCCTTGATTATGTTCTTGTTCTTCCATGTTTGATTTTGTCTCATAAGATCAGTATTATTTTAGTATAATTGATATACTGTTACAGTATTTATTAATATTGTAAATTAGCCTTATTTTATATGAGT
>CM038630.1:4546288-4578788 GCA_021554675.1 Leuciscus idus
GTGTTGTGATTGGTCGAGCGCTTCGAGTGTGTTTGGGAAATGTCCCGCTCTTACCATAACCACCAGTTTAACACACTACTAACTCAACCAGGCCCCGCCCCTTTATTCTGCATATTAATTATTTAAATGAGGAATATTGTGACGTGTTCATAATACACGGCGAGACACTACAGGTGAATAGGGTACAATTTTTAACTAGCAGATATCACCATGAAACTTTCCCAGTTGATTACCTACATTACGATGAGAAAAAAATTTATTACAAGTTTTCTGTAATTTAATGTTTAAATATGCAAATTAGGGAATATCTAATTCAATATGTGCTAATTTGCATATATTTAAAAAAACGAAATCTGAGTATTGGATAAAGTCAGGTTAAAAATGATTTTTTCATTGTGTTCACATATTAGATGGGGAAAAAAGTACAGAGGGATTTATGGATATCTACTTTTGTTTTCCTGTAAATCAGAATATACTGTCAATAGCCTTAAAAAAATTATTATCGCCATGTTTTTTTGGAATAAAATGTTATATAAATCAGGCTAGGAATAATATATTTACAAATCCCTCAGTAAATGTCTTCATAATATAACTAGGTACAAGACTGGAGAGTTTGGTGTATATAGGTGCTACTGAAGTGGAGATTTCAGACTTGGAGAATGAGAGAAAAGTCATTTTGAGAAAACGGGCTTTAAAGATTTATATCAGCCAATGAGATTGTGCATTCAGCCCTTTTACTTTCACGATTGGTTGCTGATATAAAGGAAATGACCATATTTGGATCCGACAGCATTGTACAGGAGAGAGAGAGCTTTCTAACGGTGTGTGTGATGACAGGGAGCAGACAGAGATCGCGGAGCAGCGTGTTCATTAAGAACGCCAACTTTTGTTGAATTTATGAGAAAACTATAGACGCAAACAGACAAAGTGTAGTAAAATAAAGACAAACAATGTTTTTGCCTGCCGTGTCTCGCCTTAAGACGGTTCATTACTTTTTAAAATCAGTCACATTTAAACATAGATTGGCCTAATCTGATGCCGAAAAGTAAGACTGGTTTCCCCCTGACTAACTGTCATCCTAGATCTTAAGACACCAGTGGCGGCTGCTGGTCTTTCAGAGAGAGGGGAAGCTCATTTTCGGCCTACATCATAAAAATTGTCCATTTATTTATACGTAAATTCTGCCCTACGTTCCTTTTCAAGAAAATGCTCTGTGACCCTGACGTACCAACTAGGCTTCTTTTCCAGTGACTTGACCAGTGTCCTCTCAATGGCCAGCAGAGCTAGCTATAATTGTATAAATGTAATAATATAATAAAGGTATAAATAATAATATAATAAATACTACTACTACTACTAATATTTTTTATTATAATTTTTTAACTATTACTAATATTAATATAAAAAATATAATAAGTAATAATATAATAAAGATATAAATGTATAATTGTGTGAAATGTATTATGAAAATTGGCTAGTAATTTCGACAGGCAAATACCAAGAAAAAGGTTGCAGCAGTTTGTCTTTTGACTACACTTGAGAAGTCCGTGATGGGACTGAGCTCGAACAGCTTCAGCATTAGCGACTTTTTATGGTATGAAATTACTGTCAATCAAAAGGAGATGCATCCTTTCGACAGACCCTCCAATCATCACGCAGAAGCCCGGAGTCCAGGCCAGCCCACTCCTCATTCACTCCCAGAGACGCTGAGCGTCCGCGGGCGGGACATAATCGCAGCGTTTATCCAATGACCGTCTAGTTTAGAAGCACTGAAAAAAACTGTTCAAAGCAGCTCCACTGAAGTCAATGTACGCTGGGCTTCAACAGGGAAATGCACTGTGACGCCACAGGAATGGAAATCGAGTCAGCCGACCTGCTATATGTAGCTGATTCTGAACGAACTCGTCTTCGTGTTCTAATGCATTTTTAGTCAATAAAATGTTCACACAATAGTACATCCTTGACCATTAATTTTTTGGACATTATAGGGATGCAGTCTAAAAGAAATCCCCACTGTAAGACACTGTCTCAACAATAAAGGCTATGTTTCTGCAACTGGCCCCTGATGTTGTGTGTGTGCAGCTGGAGAGCATGGAGGGTGACGGCAGGGTTCTCGTGTTCTTCAAGCCTCATCCGTGTGTGGTGTCAGAGGAAAACCTGCACCGATCGGTCCTGGTGTCCTCCATGCTGGAGTCTCCCATCAGCACTCTGTACCAGGCCCTGCGACAGGTCTACGGCCCCGTCCTGCTGCAGGTCAGATGATTTGGATTTCTTTGTGATATTTTGTGCTAAATTGTAAATAATATAAAATCTAAATAAAATAGAACTGGAGTATCAAAGAAATTAGCGTGAAACTGGTGTGAGAAATCAAATCTCCTCTTAAATGCCTCCAAAACTAACACGATTTATAGATTATCAAGACAGAATATGCTAATCAGTGACTAGAAGATAACTACACAAGTTACATAAATTCATCAACTAACCATTCAGAAATGTCCTGTTGGTTCTACATGTTGTCACTTCTTCTTGAGTCTCTCCATCATTGTCTGACTCCGGTTTGAACATAAAAGGATAAAAGTTTTTGAAATGTTCAGTGTATGTGTGTGTGAGGTAAAAGGACACAAGCTCTTGAAGAGGCTCTCAAGCTCTCCCCTGTGCCGGGAGCAGCAGCTCATTTGCATTTAAAGGGACACACACACAAAACGGTGTGTTTTTGCTCACCCTCAAAAAGTGACAATTTTAACATGCTATATAACAATATCTGTGGGGTATTTTGAGGTAAAACTTCACATACACACTCTGGGGACATCAGAGACTTATTTTACATCTTGTGAAAAGGGCATTATACCAGCCCTTTAAAGAAATGACTGTCTTTTAAAGTCCATAGCAGAGTGCTTGTGATGTTTTATTGGCCTTTTATTAAAAGCGTTATGACGTTGTGTTTGAGTTGCTGGTATGGTAATGCTTCTGTGGCTCAGAAGAAATCTCTACGAAAAGTCACTACGTCTACGGACAAGCAAACTGTTGGGAATTAAGTTAACAAGTATAGAGAGTATATATAAAGAGACAGTGCAGAATAATGCTAATATCATTGTGAATGATACGAGGAATCCTTTATCTTATGCTTTTGAATTACTGCCATCAGGCCGACGGTACTGTGTTCCCCGATGCGTGAAAAACACGTCCAAACTATCTTTTATCCCCCAAGCAATTCGATTTTTAACGAATAACAAATAAACACTATTCCCACTACTAGACTCACGGCACATGTTTCACGGCTGGCTTTTGTAATGTGTTTTGTGTGTGTTTTCTGCTCTCTTCAGGATGATAAATGGAGTCAGTCGTTCGACTCAAAGCTTCAGTCTCTGCTCACAGATCTCGAGGTCGGGCTGGGCTCTGTGCTTAGACACTCAACACCAAAGGATTCTGGGAAACAGAGTCTTTCAGAGTCAGATCTGTCAAGTGAGTTCTCCCATCTTGAGTTTTTATACATTTAAATTCCATGTGATCAGGGCTTGACATCAATACCAGCGTGTTCTCTCTCTCTCATCTCTCCGACAGTGACACACAAACCCGCCTCTGCTCACTCACTCGTTTCATTTGCTCCGGATGAATATTGTTGGTGTTACAGGGCTTGAATTTCCATGTGGGATTACGCATATTGAGAATAATATTACTCATTCCTGCAGATTATCTACTCACGCCCAAAGTGCAGCACATAAAGACACTATATTGGTGATATAAAACAGTGTAATGGATCCGTGCGTTAGCTCTTAAAGTGACAGAGGCCTAATATACCGGCTGACAAATTATGAGATAAAATAAAAAATATCTATTGTGCAGTTTTTCCCCATGGTATCGATGTCAAAATGGAAATGCTGAGTGGCTGGTAACTTTGGAAAACCACTAGTCACAGTGGCTGATGAGCTAGCATGCGAGTAAAGTCCCCATGCTGATGTGTGCAGGTATCACAACCCCTCTGGATGAGTTCTGCTTCTGGGCCGATGTCAGTCGCTCTGCACAGCAGAGCAGTGAGAGAGAGCGAGCGGCACACTTCACTGAGCTCTTCACCACCATTGAGAAGGTACACACACACACATTAAGAGTTTTCATGCTCATGTGCATAGGCCCGTCGCGATAATCAATACATCGACTTGTCACGTGAAATATGGACGTGACCTCGATCATCATGCATTGCCCATTATGTGTAAATAAAAATAAATGTCACCAACATTTTGGCTATCGCAGTGCTCTCTGTCATCTTATCTGCTCTCTGTGTTTGAGGCGAAAGCAGAGCACAGGTGTGTAGGTGAAAGTGTGCAGGCCTACTTGCATTATTATGCTGTTATATTATGATTATATATTCAATGGTATAAAACAATCTTAAAATGACAATAATATAGTTTATTGCAAATATTTCTGGGACAGTATATCACCCAACGAACAGTAGTCATCGTGACAGGCCTAGCTGTACATATAGTCTGTGTGTGACCCAGTGTTTTTGTAATATTATTTATATACTATTATGGCTATTGTTCATATTTTGAATTGGCTTTTATTTTTATACGTTCAGTTTTCCTTTTAATTTTAGTTGAAGTATTAGAATTTTGTGCTTTTGTCTTTTTTTATCATTGTTTGAAAATATTCTATTTATATTTCTATTTAGCTTTATTATTATTTTAACTCATTTTATTTAAGTTAGTTACCAAGTCAACATTTCAAAAATGTTTCATCTAATTTTTATATTTTACATGATTTCAGCTTTATTTTCATTACCAATAACAATTTTAATAGTTTAGTTGTTTTAGTTAACAATAACAATACTGGCACGATCAGTGTGGACGTCTATTATTATTATTATTATTATTAACTTAAACTTATTTTATTTCAGTTAGTTGCCTCGTTTTTTAAGTTTAATTTTTTCAACTAATATTTTTACTGTGTTTAATTTCTATGAATGAAAATGTTTTAATAGATTTAGTTACCAATAACACAGTGTCCGTGAACTGGCTGTTTACATCCACTTTAAATCAGATCCAATCAGATCCACAATACATTTTAATGTCATGCTTGAAAACCGAGAGCAAGTAACCCTCCATGGACTTTGAATCATGTGTTTGTTTCAGGACTACAGTAATCTGGACAGTTTCAGTCTGGTGGAGGTACAGGACCTGATTGAGAGCACACGTGAGACAGTAGATGACGTGTGGAAACAGAATGAGCACGCCGCCTATCCCGAGACACGCATGATCAGACTCATGGATGTCATAGGTGCACATCAAGCGTTGCTAAATAATAATGATGCTTAACTTAAAGGGATAGTTCACCCAAAAATGAAAATTAACCCATGATTTACTCACCCTTATACCATGGCTGCAGGGTGTCCATTAAAAAGTGATAGAGGACACCTAGTAAAGGAGTTCTGGTGAAACTGACTGTTTACCGTTCGAAATTAATAAATAAATGCACTGGCTACATCAGCTGTGAGTAACCATAGCAACAGGCAGTCAAAGTATCTATACGGACTATAAATCGAGCGGACTATAAATATCTCCGGTTGCTAAATAAACAGTCAGGCGTAACCAGGGAAACCAAGTTATTGTTTGTAAAAACTTTAGATTTCGATTGTAAAACTAATTAAAATATAAACTAATGTTTTAAAAATGTGTTATTTGGCAAGTGACCATGGTATAAGCGGGTTAATGCCCTTCGAGGGGTCCATTGTCAGGTATTAATGGACTTCGCCGTCGTGCATTAATACCTGACAATGGAGACCTCATCGGGCATTAACCCTTACTCAAGCCATCCTAGGTGTGTATGACTTTCTTCTTTCAGACGAACACAATCGGAGTAATATAACATACTGTATATATTACTAAAGAGTAAAAAAAATTATTAAAATAAAGATACATTACAATTTCCAAAACATTATGTACTCACTCAAGGCATTTGAGTGGGAAAACCTTTCTGCAGAATAGTTGACAATTCAGTCCCTAGATTATTGATATAGGGTTTCCAGACACTATAAAACTGGTCTGGCTGACCATTAACTAAACAAGTATTCCAGCGGAATAAGTTCCATCAGGATTTTGTGCCAACCCGATATAGTTGGGAGTCTTGTCACTTATCCACCTCAGTAATATGTTTTTCCTAGCAGCAAAAGTAAGAAGATTATACAACCTTTTTTCTTTTGATAAAATCAAAGCTTTATCAGGCAGACCAAGAATCAAAAATAAAGGATCCAATGCCAACTCCTTATTAAAGATATTACTCATTTCAGAAACTATCTTGGCCCAATATATTTGTAACTGATTACATGACCAAAGACAGTGAGTGAGTGTACCAATTTGTGTTTTGCACTTTAGGCATAGAGGTGAGAGGGAATTGTTGAATGCATGTCTAATAACGGCTTTCTGAAGCAAAGCCATGAGTTTGTGTACGAAAAATATTCATATTTAAAACTTTATAAAGTAAAATAACTAGCTTCCGGCCAAACGAACGGGTTAGTTCACCCAAAAATGACGCTGACGCTGGTCATGTGTGTGATGCGTGTGACGTATAACACAGAAGCGCTACGCAGTTACACTACTTTGTGTTCCGAAGATGAACGAAGGTCTTACGGGGTTGGAACAACATGAGGGGGAGCAATTACTGACAGAATTTTAATTTTTGGGTGAACTAACCCTTTAAGTCTAAAGCGCAACTTATGCGAGTAATGCGACGCATTCCTGATATTTACGCTACGCGTGACGCATTATGCTAATCCTGGCGTCATAAGTTGCGTAAGTTGCGCTTTAGGAGTAAGTAGACTGTGTATATCCGTTTGGCCGGAAGCTAGAAATGTAATTTTCGTACACAAACTCATCGCTTCGCTTCAGAAGGCCTTTATTAACCCCTCGGAGTTGTATGGAGTTCGTTTATAATGGATGGATGCACGTTTTTAAGCTTTAACCTGTTGGTTGCAATCCACTGCCATTATAAAGCTGTGAAGAGCCAGGACATTTTTAAATATAACTCCGATTGTGTTCGTCTGAAAGAAGAAGACTGAAAGATACACACCTAGGATGGCTCATGGGGTGATTTTCATTTTTGGGTGAACTATCCCTTTAGTAATATATTTGAGAGCGTACTAATAACGTTCCTGATGTGTGTGTGTTTGCAGGCGGAGCTCTCGGCAGGTTTGTACAGAGGAAGTTGAATGCGCTGCGCTTGTGGGAGGATCCTTATTTCACAGTCAGGGAGGGGCTTAAAGGGGGCGTGTCTGTCTGTGAGCAGTGGGTGGCGGCCTGTGAACGCCTGACTGGTCAGGTGTGGAAACGCTACTCTCCTCATCCGTGGAGTGGAGAGAAACACCGGCCACAGGGGCTGGAGAGCCTCGCCCAGCGATTGGAGGAGGTCGGACCGCACACCTATCAAACCTTGCAGTATAAGCCGGTGCGTTATCTTATGATGTGTGTGTGTGTGTGTTTTAGGTGGCGCAGGTGCGATCTGTGTGTGAGAAACTGCAGCGTTTGTTATCCGGAGGGAAACAGCAGGTTTCAGCCGCACGTGTGTATCAGCCTTTCACAGGACTCAACCCGATACACTACAACCCTTACACTGAGGTACACACATGCACGAGATATTCACTATTGTACTTCCATTGCAAACACATGATGAATATTTGATATATCACTCAGCTGTATATTTATGTGTGTGTGTGTTTAGCCCTTATGGAGAGCCGCGGTGTCTCAGTTTGATCGACTCATCACTCCAGCTGAACAGGAAGCAGCTGGAAAGCTCAAGACCTTTATAATAGATGCACAGGACAGTCCGCAGCAGGTACACACACTCACACTAGTCCTGTGTATCCATACGTTTAGCTTTTTGTTTGAGTCATTTCGTTACGCTAGCCAAGAACCGCCAAGAACTTAGACAGAGAGAGACCGTCTGACTGAGGGCGAGTGAATAGATAATACAAGATAAATCGACAAAATAAACAAAAAATACACGGGCATACACTACTGTTCAAAAGTTTGGGTTTTTAACTAAATTAATTAACACTTTTATCTATCAAGGATGCATTAAATTGATCAAAAGTACAGTAAAGACATTTATAATGTTACAAAACATTATATTTCACATAAATGCTGTTCTTTTGAGCTTTATATTCATCAAAGAATCCTGAAAAATAAACCGTTTCCCCAAAAATATGAAGCAGCACAACTGTTTTCAACACTGATACTAATCATAAATGTTTCTTGAGCATCAAATCATCATATCATACTGATTTCTGAAGGATCATGTGACACTGAAGACTGGAGTAATGATGCTGAAAATTCAGCTTTGATCACAGGAATAAATTACACTTTACTATATATTCACATAGAAAACAGTCATTCTAAATTATAATAATATTTCACTGTTTTTACCATATTTTTGATCAAATAAATGCAGCCTTAGTGAGCAGAAGACACTTCTTTCAAAAACAACCCCCAAACTTTTGAACGGTAGTGTATTAGAGAAACTTTAAGGCGGAATTTTCCGCCTTAAAAAATAAAAGACTGATTATTTGACAGACCTCAGAAAGCATAGTTAAATATCTCATATACGTTTCTTAAACCAAACTCCAATTGTTTACCTTGTAAACTTCCAGACTGTCTGTGTGCTTGATGTTTGACCCCAGACTTATACTATATTCACAGACAAACTCTTCTTTTTCTTAACGTTGTTTCAGCTGCTGCAGGCGTTTCAGAAACACAGAGATCTGATCAAACGACCCACGATCAGCAAAGAACTGCAGCCGGAGAGAGAAACACTCCTCACACGACTGCTGGACTACAACAAGGGTCAGATCACACACACTGAGCAACACGACACAGGCTCACTGAGTACTGACTTCATAGCCAGCTACATCCTACCTGAAACGAAACCACACACATGACTGATTTGAAACACTCATTTTGGCCAAAATGAGGCATTTTAAAAGTCAGCATGCCTACATCATGTTATGAAGCTCACTAATACATAGCTAGAGTTTCACAGATGACTAGGGTGATATAGATTGCCATACTATGAAGAGAGAAAGACACCAGAGAGGTCTTTTGATGGCAGTCGTGTTGTTGTGCAGGACTGCGGGCGGATTTTGAGAGCCGCTGTCACGGCGCGCCAGGAGAGAAAACCGGTCCTCTAGCAGGAAGAAACCTTCCCGAGGTCGTCAACAATATTGTGTGGGTCAGACAGCTGCTGCTTAAGGTGCGTATGAGCTTATATTAATTAATGGACAACATTTTTTGAATGAGCCATTTAAGACACTACAGGCAGAACCCTTGTTTTTTACTGTTTTATTCCTATCTAGTGTATATTCTGAAGGTTTGTTCATATATCATTTTACTGATTTATATGCAAAATGTAAGTCCAAAAAAATCCCCTCCATAAAAGCCTTTAATATGTCAACAAAATGAATTTTGAACCTGGCTTTATCCATTGTTCTGATTCCTCTGCTGGACAATTTATGCAATTTTGTGCATATTTTATTAGAAAATGGCTCATTTGCATATTTAAACAACATTTCAGGAAAAAAAGGTCTTAATGTAAGTAAGTAAGTAAGTAAGTAAAATGTATTTATACAGCGCCTTTCACAGACTAGGTCACAAAGCGCTTTACAATAGACAATAAAACATAATAAAAAACAATACAGATACAAAACAGATACAATTTTCAATATATAAAAGAACAGAGATTACCCAAAAGCTAACCTGAACAAATGAGTCTTCACTTGTCCCCTAAAACTGTCCACATTCTCAGCAAGCCTAATACTGGTTGGCAAAGCATTCCCATAGTCTGGGTGCCATAGCGGCGAAGGCTCTATCCCCACCTGTCTTTAAACGAGTGCGTGGCGTAGATAGCAGATTTTGGTTATTAGACCTGAGAGACCGGAGAGGGATATGAAGATGAATTATGTCAGCAAGATAAGCAGGGGCCTGACCATGTAAAGCCCTATAGGTTATGGTTAAAATTTTGAATTGGATCCTGTAAATTACAGGAAGCCAGTGAAGAGAACAGAGTATCGGGGTGATGTGGGTGCGCCTATTTGATCTAGTGAGTAACCTAGCAGCAGAATTTTGAATAGATTGCAGTCGATGAAGAACAGATTTGTTAAGTGAGGAGAAAAGTGAGTTACAGTAATCAATACGGGAGGAAATGAAAGCATGAATGAGCATCTCCAGTTCTGAGTGAGAGACCACAGACCTCAATTTACTAATATTACGTAAGTGGAAAAAACAGGATTTGGTCAGTGATTTGATGTGGGTCTCGAAAGAGAGAGATTTATCAAATGTCACCCCAAGGTTCCTTAAACTAGGCCGAACCGCAGATGACAAAGGTCCAAGGTTCTGCATGATCAGAGGGATAGCGCTGTCTGGCGCTACAATTAAAACCTCCGTCTTATCTGGGTTCAGCTGCAAAAAGCCATGTTCTGTGTTTAAGCAGCTGATGAAAGCATGGTGATATCTATTAGTTAATTCGATATCTATTAGTCATCGATTAAAGGTGAAGCATGTAAGATTGTTAAAATCCATTCTCTTAACTCAGTTTACTGTTCATTGACTACTATTAGTGTGCTATTCATGGGTTTATCTCCCCAAAAGTGTAAACATTGAGCCTCCCAGACACCATTAAATCATTAAGAGCTGTCCGTTCAGATCTGTCAATCACTTTCCAGCTCAACCAATAATGAGAGTTTGGGGCGTGGCTACTGTAGGAGGCGGAGCCAGAGGGTGTGGGACCATGACTGACACATTACATGCGAAGAAACATTCAATTTTGAAGGCATTTAGACCTTCACAGATTAAACATCATCATGAACCTGTTCAGACACACACATGTTCCAGTTTATAATGTTAACTCAGCCTCAAACAGCTGTGGTCTGTCATGTCAGAAAATGCGGCCAATGCTGATTCGCTGGATGGGTTTTTTAAAATCTTGCATTCACACTAAACAGTGATTCTGCTTACTCATGATACATAGCACACATATGTTGGACCTTTCACTGGAAGTAGTCCACTTTTACAAGCACCCGTACCTGTAATTCCGATAGGAACCACTAGTGTTGCTGAAACAACATACTTCACCTTTAAAGACATTAAAAAAGAACATTAAAAGTGGTGAATGACTTGAGTTGTAAATCTGTGTGTGTGTAGGTGGAGGACTCTCTGAAGATGGCAGACGCTTTGCTCTCGGATCTGTCTGGGTTTCGGTCGCTGGTCCGCTTCTCAGATGAGCTGCAGGACCAGCTGAGATCATACGAGCAGGAGCAGTTTGAAGACTGGACCAGAGACCTGCTGTCAGGACTCTCCGATCCCAAATCTGGAATCAGGTTAACACACACACACACACACACACACACACACACACACACACACACACACACACACACACACACACACACACACACAAACAACAAACATGTAGACATACTTTAAAGGGCATTTCATAGCCTTCCATTGCTCTTGCTCATATTGCTCATCATATTTGATATGCTAAATTCTACGGCCTTTAAATGATCAACATGATCAAAACTTTGCTGAAAAACCTGTTGTACATGATCTACTACATGCCTTGATAGTTTACACTTTTTTAAGTAAGTAAAAGGTCCAAGGACAGAACTATTCAAAGCTGGTCAATAACCGCAGATATATTGTTAGAAAAACTAAAACCTTGACTTCCTATTTATCTGTACTTGTTTTATATAATTATTTTATTTTGGTCTGGTTAATGTCATGACATCTGTTTTATATATAGTTAATTTAATCTGTGATATATGTGTCTGACATAGCTTGAAACCTATAATAAAATATTGACAAAAAAGGAAGTAAAAGGCCTTTTAGTATAAGTGTAAAAACGTCCAACTTCAGCTCATAGTTCACGTGTCTAGTTTGCAGGCCAGTAATCGTGTGATGGAGTTGGACCACATGGATGGTAAACTGAAGATCCAGTACTCGGACCGGCTGGTGAGTTTACTCAGAGAGGTTCGACAGCTCTCCGCCCTGGGCTTCACCATCCCTGCTAAGATCCAGCAGGCGGGAAACACCGCAGAGAAGTTCTACCGACAGGCCATCATCCTCAAACAGGTGTGTGAACACACACATACACACGGACTGGAGGTTTTTCTTACACTATACGCTTGCTTAAAGTACCAATATGACTACTAACCCAACAAGATTCTAGTCTAGAATGTTCTCTATTTCAGGTAGCATTAGGAAGTTAGATTCATTTATGTGAATCAGTTCGTTCATATCATTGAAATGAATCACTGATTCATTTGAATCAGTTGATTCATTTGAAATGAATCATTTGAGTCAACACTTAATATAATTCGCTCCAGATAAATACTGCTCTGAAGTCAGTTATATAATCTTATTGTTATTCAGTTAAAAGATACTCACCTCTTACATAGTATAACAAGCTACTCTTTGTTAGTAGCTTGACTGTAGTTTAACAACTTTACATTTTAATTAGCTTGTAGTTTAGCTTGCCCCATACTGTATTCTTAGGTCAAATATTGAGTTGTATGTAGACTTGTGTTGCGAGTACAAGTGTATTTGTGTATTTATCAGGTGGCTCATTTCTACAACACCATCGATCAGCAGATGATCCCTTCCCAACGACCCATGATGCTCGGCTGTGCTCTGGCCTTTGAGCAGGTCATCAAGGTAATCCTTCTGCGCTGAGAACATTTCCTAGATCCATGGAACTGTATTTTATAGTATTGTACAATATTTATATGTTTGTTTTCTCTTCTGCTCACCAAGGCTGCATTTATTTGATCAAAAATACAGTAAAAATAGTGAAATATTATTATAATTTAAAATAACTTTTCTATGTGATTATATAGTAAAGTGTAATTTATTCCTGTGATCAAAGCTGAATTTTCAGCATCATTACTCCAGTCTTCAGTGTCACATGATCCTTCAGGAATCATTAACATAATAACATTTATGGTTATTATCAATGTTGAAAACAGTTGTGCTGCTTCATATTTTTTGGGGAATCCGTGATACCAAATGATATTTGAGAACTTTTGTAACATTATAAATGTCTTTACTGTCACTTTTGATCAATTTAATGCCTCCTTGCTGAATAAAAGTATTAATTTCTTTCAAAAACAACAACACACTTCTTACTAGGGTTGGGTATCGATTGAAATTTAATGATTCCGATACCGATTCTGCTTATCAATTCCTAATTTCGATTCCAATAAGGTCAAAAAACAAACATAGATATCATTCACATTTATTCTAAGTCTTAGTCTAAATCACACAGGCTAAAGAACACTTACTCAAGGAACTTTTGCCTGTGGTTTAAAAATACCATACCATAAACAACTAGCCTAACGAAGAAAAATTTCAAGCATTATTAAAGACAAGTAAAACACTCAGTAATTAAAAAAGAACAAATAAACAAATTAGCAATCGCACAAAAAATACAACTGAACAAAGATACGATTGAAATAAACCGTGTTTTAAGATTTTCAGGTACAAAAACTGTAATCAAATGTGAAATAAAGCTGCACTTTATAATTAAAATATATATTTCAAATATAGATACAAAAGTTATTCAGTCAAGAACAGCGAGTGAATTTTCTCTTTGTCTTTTGTTCTTTGATTAAAGCAGGTTTATTAGGCTGCTGTCACTTTAAGACTAATGCACGTATCCAATATACTGTTACACACGGTTTCTGTCTTGACTGTTTACGGCAATTTAAGACTGTGTTTACGAGGATTTTTTGTGTGTGTATTTGTCCGTTCGAGCGGCAATAGATGCGGAAGACGACTCAATTCAGTATTGCGTACATACAGTATGAGAGGCAGCTTTCTGTGCGCATGGTTTGGATGTGTGTGATCACGTGTCCGAGTCCTGACCCTAAGTATCCGATTCCAGAATTGGATAGACTGACCCCAAACTTGTGGACGGAAGTGTATTTTGCATGATAAATGAGTACAGGCAGTGTTTTGAGTGTCATAGTATAATTTGTTGTACTATAGAACCCACGGTCTCAATCTCACGGCGAAGGAGGAAAGCTCCAGATCACGTGGGAGAATCCTAAAGAGCTGGAGCAGTACATCAGTAAACTACAGAGCGCCGCTGAGAGACTCTCCACGGAGAACCGCAAACTCAGGAAGTGGCACACCGACTTCACTGACAAGGTGATCTCTTGTTCCTACACCTTTAACCTGCACGTTTGGAGCATCAAGGCACACATGAACATGGAAGAGCTGGCTTTAGCTCTGTGTGTGTGTGTGTGTGTTATAGGTGGTGTGTCTGATGGGAGTGGATCTCTTGCGTCAGCAGCAGAAATGGAAAGATGGTCTTCAGGATCTCAGGACTGGATTTGCCACACTGGAGTCTCAGGTGATCACGAGTCTTCTGTCACTTCACAGTAAACGCTGCTCCACACACACTCATCTCTGCATCTGCTCTGAGTTTACGTCACTTATTGTGCTTGCGGGAACACAACAATCTGTGCCAACGATCTTCCCAAAGTTGTAATGAGAAGTGCTTATAATCCGGCTGTTGTCAACAAAAGAGAAGTTTAAGGGCTTCTTTAAATATATTGCTATTGTCATTTTATAGTAAACATTATTATAATATTTTTTTTCTTAAATCCTTGATTTATTATTTTAGTGATTTTGTATAATGTTTTATATAATAATAATAATAATAATAATAATTTTAAAATGTTTAAATTTAGAAAGCAACAGTTTTGCTGTGCTTGTTTGTAGGGTTGCACAAGTTGGCCAAAAATTATGTGATTATATATCAATATATATCAGTTATCAATAAAAATATATATATATTTTTGGGGAATTTACAAAGGATACAGCAATTTTAATAAATGTATACATTCCTTTTTTCTTTTTTACAACTACTAAGGGTGGACAATTGAATAACATTTTAAACAAAATTAAAAAAATTATTTAAGAAAAATCCTATTATTTATGTTCCGTATGTTCAATTATGTTCAATCATATTATTTATGTTCAAATTCATATTATTTATGTATAATAATTTTATTTTACAGTACAACTGTCTTAATTTCTTCATTTTTCAAAAATTAAACCATCAAGCTCTAGTCAGTGATGTACAGTACAGGCCAAAAGTTTGGACACATTACTATTTTTAATGTTTTTGAAAGAGGTTTCTTCTGCTCATCAAGCCTGCATTTATTTGATCAAAAATACAGACAAAAAATTTAATATTGTGATATATTATTACAATTTAAAATAATTGGTTTTCAATTTATTATACTTTAAATTATCATTTATTTCTGTGATGCAAAGCTGAATTTTCAGGATCATTACTCCAGTCTATCACATGATCCTTTAGAAATCATTCTAATATGATGATTCATTATCAAAGTTGGAAACAGTTCTGCTGCTTAATATTTCTTCATAACCTGTGATACTTTTTTAGGATACTTTGATGAATAAAAAAATAAAAAAGAAGCACATTTTTTAAAAATAGAAATCTTTTGTAACAATAATATACACGACTGGTCAGTCATTTTTTTTCTTTCTTTTTTTGAAATAAATCAATACTTTTATTCAGCAAGGACGTGTTAAATTGATAAAAAGTGATAGTAAAGAAGATTTCTAAAGGATCATGTGATAGACTGGATGTCACATGTGACACTGAAGACTGGAGTAATGATGCTGAAAATTCAGCTTTGCATCACAGGAATAAATTATTTTTTAAAGTATATTCAAATAGAAAACTATTATTTTAAGTTGTAATAATATTTCACAATATTACTGGGTTTTTTTCTGTATTTTTGATCAAATAAACGCAGCCTTGATGAGCATTAGAGACTTCTTTCGAAAATATAAAAAAACGTAATGTTTCCAAACTTTTGACCTGTACTGTATAATCACACAACTTTTGGCAAACCTTGGCATGATTTTGATCAGAAAACCAGATTTGCCCTTCTACCTTCTAAAGCAGCATCATAACTGAAAGTGAACCTGATATATGCCTTGTTAGGTGGCATAATAGTGCCTAAAATGCTGTCTATGTAGGCTCAGTGTTTCTACCATCATCCTTAAACATGCCTGGATGTGTGTGTGTGTGTGTTCAGGGGTTTCGTACAGGAGACATGAGGGCCTGGCGTCAGCACTGGAACCATCAGCTGTATAAAGCTCTCGAGCATCAGTATCAGGTGGGACTGGAGGCCCTCAACAAGAACCTGCCGGAGATTAACATCGACCTCATCTTCAAGTAAGAGCCCTTTCCTCTTGATGCGTCTTAAAGGACTAATTCACTCAAAAACACTCAATTATTGACTCACAAAAACTCGTGTGTGTGTCTCCAGGCAGGGGCGTCTGCAGTTCCGTCCTGCGTTCGAAGAGGTCAGAGCAAAATACTACCGCGAGATGAAGCGGTTCATCTGCATCCCGAACCAGTTTAAGGGCGTGAGCGAGACGGGAGAGGAGCCCATATTCACCTGCATGATCGAACGCAACGCCAGCGGCTTCTTGACCATCTTCAGCAAAGCTGAACTCCTCTTCGGTCGACTCACACAACTGCTGGACAAGTTTAAGGTACCGCACAAACCCTGGTGAGCCGTCACACTGGGTAACGTCAGTGATGCGCTAATGAGAAGGCCGTTCCAATTATACGCAGAAAAATGTTGCTTCCTTTTAACATTTGAGCTGATTTTGACTATAAACAAAGGCAACATCATATCATTAAACGTGATACTTGTATTCATCAAGGATGCTTTTCTTTTGAACTTTCTATTCAAAGAATCCTGGGGAAAAAAATGTATCACGGTTTCCACAGAAATATGAACTGTTTTCAACACTGATAATAATGAGCATCAAATCATCATATTAGACGCTTCTTTCAATTAATGGACCCTTTTGAACGGTACAGTATATCCTCCAAAGACTGAGCAATCCCAGAATACACTGCAAAATTCTCTTAAAATTGTTAGTTGAGGGAAACGTCGATTATAGTTATAAGTTCTGGACAAGTAATTCACGCATGGTGGATTCCATTTATATTAGAATATTTGAACATGAAGGGAATTTCAGCACATAAAGGTCATGAACTGAGGTCACTTTTAAAGTGATGTTCTAGAAAACACCGTAATCACCCACCCACACACACTTCAAACCAGATCGCCTGTTTATTAGACATTACCTTTAGCTTAAAACCGAGTGAACTGCCTACCTGGATATGTCCAATGCATCACCCATGATGCCCAGAATGCAGCTTAGATCAGTGCACGAGTTTAGTGCACGAGTGTTAGCATCTATTTATTGTGTTTTTGCATTTACAAACTTTCATTCTTGAAATGCTGGCTGCTTTCAATTGTGGTTTAGACTAGAGAACACTCTGGCAAAGGTTCTTGTGATGCTTTAATACTGTCACGGGGAATCCCAGCCCACTCGCACACAAACGCACTTCTGATTCCTGCCGCCCACACAGAGGGGAAACGGCCTGAGCACTTCCTCTTTAGCAGCATGACTGGGAAACCTCATACGCGACGTTCTGTCTGAGATGTGTGTGTGTGTGTGTGTCTGCTAACAGCAGATGTCCGATCATTGGGCAGGTGCTGCTTTAATTAGCTGTAGTTCACTGACAGTGATCCTTCATCATAGTTTGATTAACTTGCCGACTGCATATGCATAATTATTAAGCAGCGCGTTCATTGCAGATCTGAAATGACAGCTCAGCGTTTTGCTCATTTCATCACTTCCTAAGAAAGCGACCCAATAGAAGCTTTTGCGTAAAGGTTCGAGCGGGTTTATTTCAGTTTTGCTCGATTGGAGTTTTTTATGTGGCTAATAACAAAAGGGAAGGTTTGCAGCCAAAATTTTGAGAACTCCAAAATAACACACAAACACACAATATATGAGTTTAGTATCTGAATGAATAGGTTTCTTCAACTTTTGACCCTTTTGAAAATAAACTCAGTGCAGTACCAGCATTATTTATTGTGCAAAAATATCAAAATGTCCTTAAAATCAATGAATTGCTTTAATATCACAAGGAACTGGTCAAGCGATATGCAAAATAATAACAGATTTAACAGCAGATTTAAGTTTCTGAATGTGTCTTTGGAGCAGTGCTGTTATTTGTTAACTAAAACTATTAAAGAATGTTTTTTGCTAATTGAAATAAAGCTGAAATAACATAAAATATTAATATTAGATAAAAAAAAACGTAAATGAAAACTAGCAACTTGGCAACTGACTGAAATAAGAGTTTAAGTTGATGTACTAAACGTACTAAAACTTCAAATAGTTTCAAGCTAAGTAGAAATATTAATGCAAAACATAACAAAAACACGTTATAATCAAACAATCAAAATATGAATAAATACTATAATAGTATATAAATAATGCTCAAATAGCACTTGCTCCAGAGCCAATAATTCACAGGATAATTAAAGTTTATCTTTATTGTGAGTCCATATTTAACAGTCTGGGTTGTATTTTCTTTTATTCCAGGTAATTTTGTTCATTTGACTAGTTTCTTCTTCAATGCTTCACATGAATTTGCGCCAGAGTTTGTTTGGAATGCGTGACCTTTGACATTAAGGACTTTTAAAGCTGTGTTAACTATACATATTTAAATGGTTAGTCACTTGTTCCTTTTTACATTTAGCATTTCCCCGACCAACGCGATTAAGATTTTTAACGTAGCTCATCACAGACGAGAGGGTTTGTAACTCATATTCTGCCAGATAAGTGAAAAATTGGTGTAAGAAACTCAATCGTGGGTGAATCTGAATGTGATGTGATCTTTAAAAGTGAGACAAAATTTAAAAGTGTGTGTCTGTGTGCAGGACTGGGTGGTTCTGGGGCAGGTGGATGTAGATGTTCTGGTGGAGAAACACCTTCACAGCGTCCAGGACTGGGAGAGAAACTTCAAAGCTCTCAAAGCCAAAGGAAAAGAAGCCGAGCGGCTGCCCAGGTATCTGTCCTGTGTGTGTGTGTGTGTGTGTGTGTGTGATCACACCCTGATCAGCCATTAAGGTGAGCCCTGAAGGTGTCCTGTGGTCTCCGGCACCCAGACGTCAGCAGCAGATCCTTCAAGTCCTGTAGGTTGTGTGTTAGATCCCGCACATCCCACACATGGATTGAGATCTGGGGAGTTTGGAGGCCAGAGCAAAACCTTAAACTCTTCATCATGTTTCTCAAACCATTCCTGATCAGTGTGTGCAGCGTGACAGGGTGTGCACTTCCACCATTAACACCAGTGTCATGACAGGCTGGACCTGCTCTGCAACAATCCCAGCAAGCGATATCTGTCTAGGTGAACTATAGACCCGGTATAGTCCGGCTATGAGGAACATACAGGGATGTGATTACAAGGTGTTTGGTTTCATTTCTTCACTCATTTCATTTCTTTGTCTAATTGATGACTAGACTATTCTTTTGGCGACGGTTTAGACGTCTATTAAATTTTCACTGACAGCCCAAATTTCGGCTTGTTTTAGCCTAGACGTCTGGCCTGTGTTTGGACGGTATCTATTAAACGTCTTTTAAACGCAAAATTGCTTGCTGGGATGTTAAGTAGGCGGCACGTCCACATGAATGACCGGGTTTCCCAGCAGAACACTGACCAGAGCACCACACTCCCTCCACCGGCCTGTCGTTGTCCCATAATGCATCACTTCCCCAGGTAAACGCCGCACACGTACACGGCCATCTACGTGATGTAAAAGAAAATGGGACGCTCTCGTACCCATTGTAGACACCCTCGATGGTGGACAGGGGTCATCATAGACGATCTGATTGGTCGCTAAACACAGCAGAGTGTGTTGTGACACATTCCTCCCATAACCATCATTAAAACTGTGTGTGGCTCGTGCCACAGTAGACCTTCTGTTGGCTCGGATCAGACGGGATAGTCTTCATTCCCTCGTGCATCAAACCTGTCGCCAGTGTGTGTGTGTTCCTCCTCGGACACTGTTGGTAAATCCTCAGCACTGCTGACTGGAGCGACACACCAGCCTTGAGTTTCAGAGACACTCGGACACAGGTCACATGTTGATCACGAGAACTGATAGTTTGCTGACCATCTAATCTACCCAGACCTTAATATGTGGCCTTGTTAGGAGATGATCTTGGCTTCACCTGAGACTGCTCATAATGTTTTGGCTCATCAGTGTGTGTTTGATAAGTAGTGCTGCATTTAACACTGTGTGTGTGTGGTGTGTGTGTGTGTGTGTGTGTAGCACAGAGAAGGTTGACTGCATCACGGTGAACTGTGAACCTGTCAGAGTAGCTGTGGACGACCTCATCCAGAAGTTGTTTGACGCTCTCCTGACGTCCCTGAGGAGATCCATCCAGGGTGAGATCAGATATTCACAATAAAGGCCTTAATTTTTTTAAAATATGAAGCAAATGTGAAATAAAATATAAATATTAGGTGCAAAACTTAAAACTCACTGAAATAATATATAGTTGAAGTATTCAGATCTCAACAAGCACAGACTATAACACACAGATCTTTCCAGTGGTGTTTATGAGCTCAGATGGTCCAACACTGCCCTCTGCTGGTCGTGTCCAACACTGCCCTCTGCTGGTCGTGTTTGCACAGTGTGTGTGTTCACCTGTTTAAAACTAGTGTTCTGTGTGTGTGTGCAGGTCACATTCAGGTTATCGATTCATTCGTGAGCGGTGCAATGGAGACGTTGTCCTTGCGTCCCGAGAGCATTGATGAGATTGGAGAGGCTGATGCCAAACACAGCCAATTACAGTCCCAGAAACCTGAGGTACATCATCATCAACACCACATTCACTGTCGGATGGAGAAAGTTCTTCTTCACGAAAACTCTGATTGTGTGTGTGTGTGTGTGTGTGTGTGTGGGTGACATTATTCTAGCCAAGAACCGGCAGCATGTAAAGATATTCTGCTGTGCTGCTGATACGTGGTGTTAATGTTGTGTGTGTGTGAATGTTGTACTGATGTTGTGCTGATGTTGTGTGCAGATACTCCCTCAGTTCCAGCAGGCGGAGGACAAGAACAGGCTGTTGCGCTCCGTGGCGGGTGGAGGTCTGGACACCATCAGCTCCCTGAGGGCCAAATGGGACAAATTTGAGCTCATGATGGAGAGTCATCAGCTCATGATTAAAGAACAAGTACAAACACACACCACATATACACACTAATACACACACACACACTGTTTCGTACATTTTTCCATAATAACCAATAGAATCTTGCAACCATATTTGTCTTTTTTTTTTATTCAGTAAAATGCTGTTTCATATGCGTCTTCAACTACAAGATGTCATGAACCAGAGTTGTTATCGTTAAATGAAACAATTTTTTTTAATAAAATAAATGTTAACAGAAATAAAATTGAATGTTATTTTAGTCAGTTGGTGTGACAAATTTTTACATTTTCATTTAGTTGAAGTACTCACATTTCTGAAACTCAAACTGAAATAAAAATTTGTGAAAACTAAAAAGTCATATTTAAAATTTAGTAATAATGAAAACTACAAAAACACACAAAAAAATGACTAAAACTTTAACTAAAATTAAAATGAAAACATTACACAATATCAGTAGAATTTTGCACTTTTTGCAATTACAATATTTATACAATAAAATACTGTTTCAGTGTTGTTACTGTTAACTAAAACTAATATAAATGTTAACAAAAATATATATATAAAAATTTGCTTGTACTTTTTTTTACCTTTATTTATTTTATTTAATTTTTTTTTATTTCCAAGGCAAAATTGAATTTTAATTGAGTTGAAGTACTCAAATTACTAAAACTAAATCATTAAAATAAAAAAATAAACATTGAAAATATAATAAAAACTTAATTAAATATTTAATTGAGTTGAAATTACTAAAACGAAAACTGAAATATGAATTAATAAAAACTAAATAGACATATTTACAAACAATAACAAAACAAACGCTCAACAAAATGACTAAAACTTTAACTAAACTGAATTTTTTTTAAATAAAAACGAATTTAAAACATGAATAAATACAACGATAGTATATTAATGATACTAAAATAACGCTGGGGACAGTTTTTATTAAGATGACACCAATGCATTTGAGTGATTCTGAGTCAGTTCAGTGATTCGGTTTAAAGGACCGGCTCAGATCATCAGTGTTAGAGAGGCATTGTTAGTCAGCGTTGTGTGAATAGTTGTGCAGTGAGGCTGTAAACACACTGTGTTTCTCAGGTGGAGGTGATGAAAGGGAACGTGGAGTCACGGGTTCAGCTTTACCTGCAGGACCTGCAGAAGTTCAGAGCTCGCTGGGACCAGCTCAAACCAGGGCATGACATCATCGAGTCAGGTGACCACGAGGCTCTGCAACGCTGCGTCCAGAACATCCGGGACCGACGAGCCGAGTTCGACGAGCTGGAGAACACACGCACAAAACTCATGTGTGTGACTTCACTTCTGCACTCAATTCTCTTCACTTCAAAAAACACTTTATTTGTCCCCAAGTGGGAAATTAACGAGGCCACGTAGAGTCACGCAAACATCATACATTAAATTAATAACACAATTAGCATGGAATACATATTAATTATAATCTGCTACAAGCGGATACCTAAAAAACAAGTCCATAGCATAGACTGTAAAGAAATATGGCCGACGCCCCTTCGCTCTCTTCCATTGGTGAGAAGTGAAGCCGCCAGTGTCCCGATATGGCGCTGACATCTTGGGGCTTGAGTCTGCGCAGGAGTGATCTCAGGACCAGACCTACGCAGGAGTGATCTCAGGACCAGACCTGCGCAGGAGTGATCTCAGGACCAGACCTACGCAGGAGTGATCTCAGGACCAGACCTGCGCAGGAGTGATCTCAGGACCAGACCTACGCAGGAGTGATCTCAGGACCAGACCTACGCAGGAGTGATCTCAGGACCAGACCTGCGCAGGAGTGATCTCAGGACCAGACCTACGCAGGAGTGATCTCAGGACCAGACCTACGCAGGAGTGATCTCAGGACCAGACCTACGCAGTCGTGAGCAGGAAGTAAAGCCGCTAAATCAAGGCCCCGCCCCCTTCACTCTCGGTGTGAAACAATTAATTATAGAAATTTAGATATTAAATTTAAAGCTCCAATCTCCTCAGTCCTCCGAAGATCCCGGAAAAAAGTCTGTTGGTGCTTCAGTGACTACTTCGCTCAGAGAACCTGTCAATCACAGCTGTCAATCATGACGTCACACCACCGTTTTTATAGCATCAAATAACTAAAAACTAAAACTAAAAACCCTTGAATTTACATCAGCGTGATAGAAACTACAGTAAATGACAGAAACCACCTTCGGAAAAAAGATATTTGAAGTGTAATTCAGTTGTTTAGTTGATCTCACGTCCCGTTGAATAACATGGGGAGGCGGGGCTTATGACCTGTACTAGGACCAGTCACCGGGGGGGCGATCGAGACGCTTTGGCTTCACTTTTCAGGGCTTGTGCGGCACGTTTGGTTCATACCATGTATAAGAATGAATAAATACGTAAATATATATGTGACCCTGGACCACAAAACCAGTCACATGGGTCAATTTATTGAAATTGAGATTTATACATCATATGAAAGCTAAATAAATAAGCTTTCCATTGATGTGTGGTTTGTTATGATAGGACAATATTGGTCGAGATACAACTATTGTAAATCTGGAATCTGAGGCGCAAAAAAAATCGAAACATTGAGAAAATCTCCTTTAAAGTTGTTCATTTATGTTGGCGATTGTGCAGCATTCACTCACACACATACATGTTTTATATATTTACGGTAGGAAATTTGCAAAATATCTTCATGGAACATGATCTTTACTTAATATCCTCATGATTTTTGGCATAAAAGAAAAATCGATAATTTTGACCCATATAATGTATTGTTGGCTATTGCCACAGAGATACCCGTGTGACATGTGACTGGTGACGTGATCCAGGGTCTCATATGAATACAACTGTGTGCAGATGACCACCTGTGAATGATCATAGTAAATGTGTGTGTGTGTGTGTGTGGTAGGGAGGACTGCGAACACTTCCACCTGAGCGCTCCTGACGTGTCTCTGGCGTCCGACACGCTGAGGGATCTGAAGGAGTGTTCGGAGATGTGGGAACTTTACGAGGAGTTCCAGCGGGGACTGGATGAGAGCGCACAGCAGGACTGGATTTCCTTCAGGTCACAGTCTCAGAAACTCGGCAGGAATTTCTGCACGGACTTTCAGAGTCTCTTGTGTGTGAGAAACAAACTCAGCGACACAGCATGTTTCATCTGTGTGTGTGTGTGTGTGTGTTTTCCCTGCAGGAGTAAGACCCACGTGTTCGAGGAGTTTTTGTTCGTGTGGCACGACCGACTGAGGAAGCTCGAGGAGCAAACCAGCATGTCTGTCAAATTGCAGAAGGAAGTGGACAGATATAAGGTCACATGGGTGGATTATTCTGGGTGTTTACTTGTATTCTGTGGAAATTCTGTTGCACATATAGGACGGGGTCACAGGTCATTGGGAGGGTTTGTTCCAGTATATCAGAGCTAAAATTAGTGATTATGCTAATTTTGCAAACGCCTGCATTTCCAGTAGTGAAAGTACTCAAGAAACAAGCTCAGCTGTTTTAAAAATACCACTTTCAATAGCTAATTTACTATTTAACTTCTTAATTTTTTAAGTTCAAATTCATTTGGATGGTTCATTTCATAAGTATGTTTATAATTCAGCTGTTAAAGGTCAGATGTTGTTAGATTTATTTAGAGTAACATATTATTATTTAGTAAAATTATTATTTCTTTTTTTGTACCATCTATTCGGACCGTAATTGTTTCTCATGGGAACGTCTGTGTAAAATAAATTAGCATTGCACTAATAAAACTCAAGATATCTGCTAGCTGTAAACAAAACATCTGTTATTTCTTGCACAAGTAAAACATTCATATTTAATTTAATAATAGGAAAATAATATACAATTTATTATTTGATATTTTAAGTTACGGCACAGTCTTATTTATATGAGATACACATTTGACCTTGCTGCTTGTTAGACTAATGAAATGATTTGTTGCACAAGCCGTCATTTATATAAATGTAGGCTGTGTATTAAATCATAATAATGGGCTTTTTCAAAAGTTTGTGCTCTTTTTTTTTCTCTTTTTTTCTTTTCTGTAAATGTAAATGTTTTAAATGTTTTACTGTAAATTAACACACAACATCAGTGCTTGTCAAAAAAAATCATATGACTGTTTATTTTTTGCTTTATTAATTGTATGTACTTGTAGATGGGCAGATGAAGCTTTACAGCGGTGTGTGTGTGTGTTTTAGGCCGTTGTTCCCGTGTTAAAGTACGTGCGCGGTGAGCACCTCTCTCAGGAACACTGGCTGGATCTGTTCCGGCTCATCTCTCTTCCCAGAGGAACCACATTAGAGACACTGCAGTTCAGAGACCTGCTACAAGTGGCCCACAACATCATAGACAAAGCCCTGGAGCTCAAGGTACACACACACACACTCACACACACACACACACACACACACACACACACACACACACACACACACACACAAAAAAAATAAACACACACAAAAAAACTTGCACACAAAAAGTCCTCACAAAGTAGGGAATCTCTACTTTTACTCTCCTTGTGGGGTAATTTGGTCCTCACAAGTATAAAACACACACACACACACACACACACACACACACACACACACACACACACACACACACACACACAATCACACACACACACCATGGTAAACAATACTACGATAAAGCACCATGGTATAACAATACTACGCATGTTTTAAAGAGAGAAACCCGTATTTTAGAGCGTAAATGGAAACAAACTAATTTAGAGGTCTTTAGAATCGCGTGGAAAGACAGTATGTCACGTTATAAAAAGGCCCTAAAAGCGGCCAGGGCTGAGCACCTCCGCAAACTAATAGAAAACAACCAAAACAATCCAAGGTTTTTATTTAACACCGTGGCTAGACTAACAAATAAACAGACGTCACCCGAACAAAATATCCCGTTACAGTTCAGTAGTGATGATTTCATGAACTTCTTCACTGAGAAAATAGAAAGCATCAGAACCACAATTGTAAACGTTCAATCTTCAATCGCGCCTTATAATTCAGCTTCAATTATCACCCCGCAAGAACAATTACAGTGCTTTACAACTATAGAACAAAAAGAGTTAAATAAACGTATCACTTCATCTAAAACAACAACATGTTTATTAGATCCTATACCAACTAAACTACTGAAAGAAGTGTTACCTGTAGTGGAAGAGCCTCTCCTCAATATTATTAACTCGTCTTTATCTTTAGGTCATGTTCCAAGAACATTTAAACTGGCAGTTATAAAACCTCTCATTAAGAAACCACAATTAGATCATAATAATCTAGCAAATTATAGACCCATTTCAAATCTTCCATTTATGTCTAAAATATTAGAAAAAGTGGTGTCCGCTCAACTGGGCTCTTTCTTGCAACAAAATGATATCTATGAAAAGTTTCAGTCTGGATTCAGACCGCACCATAGCACTGAAACTGCGCTCGTTAAAATCACAAATGATTTACTTTTAGCTTCTGACCAAGGCTGTATCTCAATACTAGTTTTACTTGATCTTAGTGCTGCGTTCGATACTATAGATCATACATTACTCTTAGATCGACTACAAAATTATACTGGTGTTCAAGGACAAGCATTAAGCTGGTTCAAATCATACCTATCTGACCGCTACCATTTTGTCTATTTAAATGGAGAAAAATCAATCATAACTCCAGTAAACTATGGAGTGCCGCAGGGATCTGTATTAGGCCCTCTGTTATTTTCCATATATATGATGCCACTTGGAAATATTATAAGGAAACATGGAATTAGTTTCCATTGTTATGCTGATGACACTCAAATATATATTTCATCACGGCCGGATGAAAACGCTAAATTTTCCAAATTGACAGAGTGTGTTAAAGATATAAAAGATTGGATGAAGCGTAATTTTCTTTTATTAAATCCAGACAAGACAGAGGTAATACTTATCGGTTCAAAAAACCGCCCACAAAACCTCGCACAATACAACTTTAACATCATAGGATGTCCTGTTACTTTATCCTCTACAGTAAAAGACCTGGGTGTTATACTCGATTGCAACCTGTCTTTTGAAAATCATATTTCATATGTTACAAAAACAGCCTTTTTCCACCTTAGAAACATTGCTAAGCTACGTAATATGCTATCAGTTTCTGATGCAGAAAAGTTAGTTCATGCATTCATGACCTCGAGACTGGATTACTGTAATGCTTTATTAGCTGGTTGTCCTGCATCCTCAATAAACAAGCTACAGTTAGTCCAAAATGCCACCGCTAGAGTTCTTACGAGATCAAGAAAATATGATCATATAACACCGATTTTATCATCACTGCATTGGTTACCTATAAAGCTCCGTATTAATTATAAGATATTGCTACTGACTTATAAAGCCCTAAACGGCTTAGCTCCAGTCTATTTAACGGATCTTCTATCACCCTATAATCCATCGCGCTCTTTAAGATCACTAAATTCAAGGCTTTTGGTCATACCTAGGATATCCAGAACCACCAAAGGAGGGAGAGCGTTTTCACATTTGGCTCCAAAACTCTGGAATAGTCTTCCTGATACTGTTCGTTGCTCAGACTCGCTCTCCCAGTTTAAAACTAGATTAAAGTCGCATCTCTTCAGCCAGGCATTCATATAATCCTACAGTTCAAACTACAATCCGGCCTCTAGCTCATAAATGCCAGAGGAGAACTGGCCCCCGACTGAGCCTGGGTTCTCCCAAGGTTTTTTTTTTCTCCATTAGGTCACCTGATGGAGTTTTAGGACACCATTAGGTCACCTGATGGAGTTTTTCGGTTCCTTGCCACTGTTGCCTTTGGCTTGCTCAGTTGGGGATATTTTGGGGATATTTAATTTAATTTTATCAATCAATAAATTCCTCTTGAAACAAACTTTGTTGTATTATTTTAATTTAATACTGTGAAGCTGCTTTGATACAATCTGTATTGTGAAAAGCGCTATACAAATAAACTTGACTTGACTTGACACACACACACACACACACACACACACACACACACACACACACACACACACACACTCACTCCAAAAACACACACACACACACACACACACACACACACACACACACACACACACACACACACACACACACACTTACACTCACTCCAAAAAACACACACACAAAACACACACAAAAGAACTCGAACACAAAAAGTCCTCACAAAGTAGGGAATCTCAACTTTTACTCTCCTTGAGGGGTCATTTGGTCCTCACAAGTATAACAAACTCACACACACACACACACACACAATCACACACACACACACACACACACACACACACACACACACACACACTAAAAAAACACACACACTAAAAGTCCTCACAAAGTAGGGAATCTCAACTTTTACTCTCCTTGAGGGGTCATTTGGTCCTCACAGGTATAACAAACTCACACACACACACACACACACACACACACACACACACACACACACACACACACACTAAAAAAAAACACACACAAAAAGTCCTCACAAAGTAGGGAATCTCTACTTTTACTCTCCTTGTGGGGTAATTTGGTCCTCACAAGTATAACAAACTCACACACACACACACACACACACACACACACACACAATCACACACACACTCAAAAAATAAATAAAACACACACACACACACACAATCTGTCAAATTGTAGACTTTCAGTCTATCCTCATCTGAACACTATGTCCCCTCCAGGCGTCAGGTGTGTGTCTTCATTAGTGAAATGCTGCACATTACGACACAATAGCTGTTTAATATTCATGAGGAGCACGAATGATAGTTTCTGCAGTTTGATTCCCCATAAACACACAGTACTCATCCCTCTCTCTCTGAGCAGGATCTGAACAGTCGCGCTCAGGCGGAGGTCACCATCCGCGAGGCCCTGCGCGAGCTGGAATTATGGGGCGCCGGCGCGTGTTTCACCCTGACGGATTACACGGACAGTCAGAGCCAATCTCTGCGTGTCATCAAGGACTGGAGGGACACGGTTAACCAGGTGGGGGACAACCGGTGCCTCCTGCAGTCACTCAAAGACTCGCCCTATTACCTGCGCTTCCAGGACAAAGTGTCTCTGTGGGAAACCCGACTGGCCGACCTCGACGAGTACCTCCAGAACCTCAACACCATTCAGAGGAAGTGGGTCTACCTTGAGCCCATATTTGGGCGTGGGGCGTTGCCGCGGGAACAGGCCCGCTTTCAAAGGGTGGACCAGGATTTCAGGTAAGCAGGGATGCTGGGACAGGTGTGAGAGAAACAAGTGCAGAATCCCTCACCTGTGTGTGTGTGTGTGTGTGTAGGACGATCATGTCAGATGTTCAGAGGGACAACAGGGTCACGTCTCTCACGACTCGAGCTGGAATCAGAAACTCTCTCGTCACCATCTTGGACCAGTTACAGCGCTGCCAGAAGTCCCTCAATGAGTTCCTGGAGGTAAGCCGATAGTCTTGTCTTGGTTTGGGACACGTTCTGCTGTTTTTCCTCTCCATATAAGTTAGGGATGCACTGATATATCATTTTTGGCTAATGACGATAACTTCTTTATATTTTAAAATTCTTTATATTTGAAAGCTGATAACCGATATATTGGCCAATAAATCAAAAAGCTAAATTTTTATATCATTTTTGAGATCCTGATTACAAAAACAAAAGTCTCACCATTAAATCCATGTCCCAAACACACAATCATAATAATGTTCTCGTTATAATGTTATGTACAGTGTGAATGACAGTAGAAACAATCAATATTAAAATATATATTTTATATTAATCTTAGGTTTAATATAAAATATGCCTGAAAATATCTATTATATATTTTTTATAATATTTTTACATTAATATATAAATATTTAAATATAAATATATACAGTATATTATTTTGATAGAATGTAGTGAACATTTGAATGAGATTTGACCCCTGTGTGACCCATGCAGGAGAAGCGTTCTGCATTCCCTCGCTTTTACTTCATCGGAGACGACGATCTACTGGAGATTCTCGGACAGGCCACAAACCCTACTGTCATACACACACACCTGAAGAAACTCTTCGCAGGTAACACACACACACACACACACACACACACACACACACACACACACACACACACACACACACCTGTTCACTATGATCACACAAACAGAGACATGGATGATTGTGTGTTGAAGGCATCAGCAGTGTGGAGTTTGATCCGAGTTTCCGGAGCATCACAGCCATGAAGTCACTGGAGGGCGAGACAGTGGCGCTCCAGAACACCATCAGCATCTCCAACGACGTGGAGGTCAGACCTCCGTCATGCTGTCTGTCTGGACATGTGTTACATAGTTGCGCTTGGAGTCCGTTGTTTTATGTGTGGTAACTCAATGAAACATGCCAGATTGTGTGGACATCATTTTTGGCCAGCCTGTTTGCCTTTTTGCCAAATAATTTTGTCAGATCAATATCTAATCCAAGTTTAGTGTTTTCTTCTTCATTCATATTGAAAAAAAAAGAAAAAAAAGAATACATATATAGTTTGATTCTTTTATGTATAATATTCCTTTAATTTTGTGGATTTGTATCAGGTTTGACAAATTCTATGTATATTTTATATATAACAATATTTTATATTTTATTCTTTTATATTTTAATATTACTTTAATTTTGTAGGTTGGTGTCAGATCTGGCTGAGCGCTCTCTCTCTCCCTTATATATATTATATAAAAATGATATTCATTGACTTATTTATATTTATTATTTATATATAGATACTGTATATATAAATAATATATAATATTAATAAATATATATTTAATATTTCCTTTTTTGTGTTGGTTGATGGCAGGTTTGGCTGAGCGCTCTCTCCACAGAGATGAAAAACACCCTGAAACATCATCTGTGTGAGTGTGTGAATGCTGGGAAGAAAGGAAACGTGGACCCCACACGCTTCCCTTCTCAGGTAACACACACACACACACACACACACACACACACACACACACACACACACACTTAAGAAACACCCTTGAGTTTCTGTGGTTGAGCTGAAGTGACTGTGGAGTGACTCTGTTTCCAGATCCTGTGCTTGGCGGAGCAGATCCAGTTCACAGCGGATGTGGAGAACGCCATCCGCCAGCAGAACCTCCATCAGCTGGAGCAGGAGCTCAGTGCCAAACTGGAGAACTACACCAGTGTAGACACCAACACAGACGACACTGCAGGTACAGGAACACCTGTGTGTGCTTAAACCTCACCTTACTCAAATCTGAGGAAAAGTCTTCAAAAATTCATACAGGTTTGAAACAACTTGAGGGAGAGTAAATGTTCACTTTTTAAGTGAAGTATTCCTTTAATACAATTATGTTTTTTTCACTTCTAACACTTCATGTTCTAGATTTGTGGTTGATATTCTGTCTCTATCGGTTAAAATAAACCTACCATAAAAATTATAGACATTTCTTTGTAAGTGGGCGAACTTACAAAATCAGCAGGGGATCAAATCATTATTTCCCCCACTATACACAGTACAGGCCAAAAGTTTGGACACATTACTATTTTTAATGTTTTTGAAAGAAGTTTCTTCTGCTCATCAAGCCTGCATTTATTTGATCAAAAATACAGAATTTTTTTTTTAATATTGTGATATATTATTACAATTTAAAATAATTGTTTTTCAATTTATTATACTTTAAATGATCATTTATTTCTGTGATGCAAAGCTGAATTTTCAGGATCATTACTCCAGTCTATCACATGATCCTTTAGAAATCATTCTAATATTCTGAGTTATTATGAGTGTTGGACACAGTTCTGCTGCCTAATATATTTGATGAATAAAAGGTTAAAAAGAACTGCATTTATTCAAAAGAAAACAATATTTTCTAATAATATAAATCTTCTTTACTATCACTTTTTTATCAATTTAACACATCCTTGCTGAATAAAAGTATTGATTTATTTCAAAAAAAGAAAGAAAAAAAATTACTGACCCCAAATGACTGACCAGTCGTGTATATTGCTGTTACAAAAGATTTCTATTTTTAAAAAATATCCTAAAAAAGTATCACAGGTTATGAAAAAATATTAAGCAGCAGAACTGTTTCCAACTTTGATAATAAATCATCATATTAGAATGAATTCAAAGGATCATGTAAATTCAGCTTTGCATCACAGAAATAAATGATAATTTAAAGTATAATAAATTGAAAACCAATTATTTTAAATTGTAATAATATATCACAATATTAAAAAAAAATTCTGTATTTTTGATCAAATAAATGCAGGCTTGATGAGCAGAAGAAACTTCTTTCAAAAACATTAAAAATAGTAATGTGTCCAAACTTTTGGCCTGTACTGTATATATATATATATATATGAGATCCTCATTAATAATTGTATGTCTGACAAAAATCTCAAAATAATAATCATAATAATT
>CM038630.1:4583788-4641288 GCA_021554675.1 Leuciscus idus
GTAATATAACATATATATATATATATAGGCATTTATAATTCTATCCTCCTGGGATCCAGGAATAGACTTTTGTCCACTGTAGTGGACATTATATTTTAGTGAATTTCTCTGACATCATACATGTCACATGTCACGACCTGGATGTCCCGTAAAGAGCACAATCAGGGCTTTTCAGAGACACCAAATGTTTGGAGGTTTCACCATGAAAACAACTTCTCCTTGGTCTTTAAAAACGTCTGACATTGATTTAGTGATCAAATGTAGCGCTCTTATGGAAATATGATAATATATTGTAATTATAGTTACTTTTCACATTGTATTTCATAAACCAACATCTCAGGAAAACGTTATGGGGTTTCAAATCAAAAAATGACTTTCTGTTCCAGAACAGGGCGTTGATTTCACACATCAGGACTTAAATCATGTTTATCAGGCATTATGGGAGACACAACAAGTGAATATGGAAATAAGTTATACATCAATATTCCTATGAAATATTAGATATTATTATTAAAATGTTGCTAATTATTACTCCAATTATTACACTTAAATGTTGCTCCAAGAACACATATTAGATACAAGTCAAGTCAAGTCAAGTTTATTTGTATAGCGCTTTTCACAATACAGATTGCATCAAAGCAGCTTCACAGTATTAAATTAAAATAATACAACAAAGTTTGTTTCAAGAGGAATTTATTGATTGATAAAATTAAATTAAATATCCCCAAAATATCCCCAACTGAGCAAGCCAAAGGCAGCAGTGGCAAGGAACCGAAAAACTCCATCAAGTGACCTAATGGTGTCCTAAAACTCCATCAGGTGACCTAATGGTGTCCTAAAACTCCATCAGGTGACCTAATGGAGAAAAAAAACCCTTGGGAGAACCCAGGCTCAGTCGGGGGCCAGTTCTCCTCTGGCATTTATGAGCTAGAGGCCGGATTGTAGTTTGAACTGTAGGATTATATGAATGCCTGGCTGAAGAGATGCGACTTTAATCTAGTTTTAAACTGGGAGAGCGAGTCTGAGCAACGAACAGTATCAGGAAGACTATTCCAGAGTTTTGGAGCCAAATGTGAGAATGCTCTCCCTCCTTTGGTGGTTCTGGATATCCTAGGTATGACCAAAAGCCTTGAATTTAGTGATCTTAAAGAGATACAGTGTATAGATACATTGCATTGAATGGGAATATTCATTTCTGGCCATTTTATCCACATATTGCATAAAGTAAAATGGTGCATCAATTCATTCCGTTATATCTTTCATAACATAGTTGAGAATCATCTTTATACAAATTTGAGTTCAAATAAATCCTGAAACCTCAATATTTATTGGTGATTGAAAAAAAAAAATCCCATTGTTTTTGCCCATACATATAATTTCATGTCATTTTATTTTTTAAACAACTGAGTCCTGGTGTCATATGAATAAAATATAAAATTTTTTTAAAAAAATTTAAATTTATTTCTTATGCTTTAAACAATTGACATGAAAATAAAATTCAATTCAAAATTCAAAACATATTTTGTTTCTGGGTCTCAGGAGGTTTCCACAGAAAAATGGAAAGCAGCACAACTGTTTACAACATTAACAATAATCATAAATGTTTCTTGAGCATCAAATCATCATATTTGAATGATTTCTGAAGGATCATGTGACACTGAAGACTGGAGTAATGATGCTGAAAACATTACATTTTGACGTGTTCAAATATAAAACAATTATTTTAAAGTGTAATTATAGTTTCTTATTTTTACTGATCAAATAAATGCCGCTTTCAAAGACATCAATTTGAACAGTGGCGTATATAGCATTCATTTTAAATCTAATTATTTGATGTTTATGTATGAATATAAATGTGAATATGTGTGTGTTTGTGTTCAGAGAGCTGTTGACGCCTCAGCAACACTATGACTGGGGTCTGCGTGCGCTAAAGACGGTCCTGAAAGGCTGTGGGAGTTTACTGCAGTTACAGAGACAGAACAACAAGCCCAGTAAGAGACTCTCACTGGAATCAATAATAACTTGATGAATAAACGGTCCAGGATCGCTTCACGTCCGTACTCTCCTCATGTGTGTGTCTGCAGTGAAGGAGAGCTGGTTCGTGGTTCAGGCTCTGAGGTTAAACACCATGTCGAAGTTGACGTTTGCCGATAGCTCTCGGTTTGATGCCCTGGTCAGAGACGTGTTTCCTGGAGTCGACTTTAAAGATGTGGAATATGAGACGCTTAAATCCGCCCTGCTGTCTGTGTATGAAGAGGCACGACTGGAGATCATTCCCAGTCAGGTACCTGTCCATGCACCCTACCTAGGGCTCTATGAAATCTGTGTACCTGCCTATGCACCCTACCTAGGGCTCTACGAAATCTATGTACCTGCCTATGCACCCTACCTAGGGCTCTACGAAATCTGTGTACCTGCCTATGCACCCTACCTAGGGCTCTACGAAATCTGTGTACCTGCCTATGCACCCTACCTAGGGCTCTACGAAACCTGTGTACCTGCCTATGCACCCTACCTAGGGCTCTACGAAACCTGTGTACCTGCCTATGCACCCTACCTAGGGCTCTACGAAATCTGTGTACCTGCCTATGCACCCTACCTAGGGCTCTGCGAAATCTGTGTACCTGCCTATGCACCCTACCTAGAGCTCTATGAAACCTGTGTACCTGCCTATGCACCCTACCTAGGGCTCTACGAAATCTGTGTACCTGCCTATGCACCGCACCCTACCTAGGGCTCTACGAAACCTGTGTACCTGCCTATGCACCCTACCTAGGGCTCTACGAAATCTGTGTACCTGCCTATGCACCCTACCTAAGGCTCTACGAAACCTGTGTACCTGCCTATGCACCCTACCTAGGGCTCTACGAAATCTGTGTACCTGCCTATGCACCCTACCTAGGGCTCTACGAAACCTGTGTACCTGCCTATGCACCCTACCTAGGGCTCTACGAAATCTGTGTACCTGCCTATGCACCCTACCTAGGGCTCTACGAAATCTGTGTACCTGCCTATGCACCCTACCTAGGGCTCTACGAAACCTGTGTACCTGCCTATGCACCCTACCTAGGGCTCTACGAAACCTGTGTACCTGCCTATGCACCCTACCTAGGGCTCTACGAAACCTGTGTACCTGCCTATGCACCCTACCTAGGGCTCTGCGAAACCTGTGTACCTGCCTATGCACCCTACCTAGGGCTCTGCGAAACCTGTGTACCTGCCTATGCACCCTACCTAGAGCTCTACGAAACCTGTGTACCTGCCTATGCACCCTACCTAGGGCTCTACGAAATCTGTGTACCTGCCTATGCACCCTACCTAGGGCTCTACGAAACCTGTGTACCTGCCTATGCACCCTACCTAGGGCTCTACGAAATCTGTGTACCTGCCTATGCACCCTACCTAGGGCTCTACGAAACCTGTGTACCTGCCTATGCACCCTACCTAGGGCTCTACGAAATCTGTGTACCTGCCTATCCACCCTACCTAGGGCTCTACGAAACCTGTGTACCTGCCTATGCACCCTACCTAGGGCTCTACGAAATCTGTGTACCTGCCTATGCACCCTACCTAGGGCTCTACGAAATCTGTGTACCTGCCTATGCACCCTACCTAGGGCTCTACGAAATCTGTGTACCTGCCTATGCACCCTACCTAGGGCTCTACGAAACCTGTGTACCTGCCTATGCACCCTACCTAGGGCTCTACGAAACCTGTGTACCTGCCTATGCACCCTACCTAGGGCTCTACGAAATCTGCTTAATTTTTTCCCCCAGTACCATTTTTGTTTCTCCCACATTTAGTTTTTTCCATTTCCATTTGTCTAGATTCCTTTTTTTTTAGTTTACATTTTTTGCATTGCTTTTTTTTTTTCCTCTTTGTAATATTTCTGGTTTCCATTTAGTTTTACAAAAGCAAAAAACTTTTACTTTATATACTTTATACTTTATATACATACTTTTTATACTTTTAACCACAATTTATTAAAAGTTGTATATCCCTTTTTTTCCATCTTAATATTTCTGGATTTCTTTCGTAATTTCTTTAAGTTGAACCAAACTTTTATTTTGACAGGTTGTCCTGAAGACCTTTGAGTTTCTCTGTGTATTTAATGCTATTTTTCTGAACTGAGATGTTGAAATGCTGTTGATGAGAGTCTCAGAGCGGCTCTGCAGAGTTCATGTGTTCACGTCCTCGTATAGTGAGACGAACACCGCGAGCGTCACGCGTGCTTCAGTGTGTGTAGGAGATCAATCATGCAGACTTCAGGTGTAAATATGCTTCAGTATTCACAGACACTAGTTTATATCACAGTTTGATTCAGTGCACAGCCCTACTGTTGATTTATTCATGCTAACTTTGCCAAAATCTGTGACATTATCTGCGTTATACTGGACATTTTTTATGACTGTTTTCAGTGATTCCATTCACGTTTTCCACATCATATTGAAGTGTGTGTGTGTCTGTGTGTTCAATGATTCCGTTCACGTTTTCCGCATCATAGAACTCAGTCATGTTGAAGTGTGTGTGTGTGTGTGTGTGTGTGTGTGTAGATAAAGAAGGCTCTGGAGCTGTACGAGCAGCTCCGGCAGAGGATGGGTGTGGTGGTGGTCGGGCCCAGTGGAGCGGGGAAGTCCACTCTGTGGAGGATGCTGCGGGCGGCGCTGGGTAAGATGGGCCGGGTGGTCAAACAGTACACCATGAACCCGAAAGCCATGCCACGCCAGCAGCTCCTGGGACACATCGACATGGATACGCGAGAGTGGTCCGACGGGGTGCTGACGTCCTCCGCACGACAGGTGGTGCGAGAGCCACTGGGTGAGGACTAATACACACACACACACACACACACCAAACAATACACACATTCAGGGAATGTTGAATACTAGTGCTGGGCAACGATTAATCGCATCCAAAATAAAAGTTTGTGTTTACATAATATATGTGTGCCTTATTAAATATACATCAACATTAACACACACATCACGCTTTACCAGGACCAAACACACTCAGCAAACACCCAATACACACAGTTTTCCATATTTTTCCTCAATGTTGCTCTCCATTCCGCTCTTTCTCTCGTTCAGAGGTGAGCTCATGGATTATATGCGATGGAGACATTGACCCCGAGTGGATTGAGTCATTGAACTCTGTGCTGGATGATAATCGCTTACTCACGATGCCCAGCGGTGAGAGGATTCAGTTCGGCCCCAACGTCAACTTCCTGTTTGAGACCCACGACCTGAGCTGCGCATCACCAGCCACCATCTCCCGCATGGGCATGATCTTCCTCAGGTAACGCTTCTAAACATGGACGTAGTGTGTGTGACGTCACCCGTATGTTTCTGAGGAGCATTTTTGAAGCCCAAAGTGGGCGGAGCCGGTCGTCGCCATCTTGGCAGCGTGTCACTCCCGGATAAACGAAAATGGGCAAAAAGGCGGGATTAGCCGAGGTGACGTGACGCTAACAGACAGCAGACAAACGGCTAGTAGTGACATCAGCGGCAATCCACCTGTCACTCAAGCGGCCACGCCCTTAATTATGCAGAACTTTAAGGCTTAATATAATTTAAACGGATGAGTTATAAAAAAAATCAACACTGTCACAGTCGTCATGAAGGGCAAAATTAGCTATATAGACCAAACCCACTTTTTGCACCAGGCTGTGAACATATTGTTTTCTGCTGTAAAGTTGGGCATTTTAACATGGGGGTCTATGGGATTGACTCTCTTCTGCAGCCGGTCTCTAGTGGCCAGTCGATGAACTGCAGTTTAAGTCACTTCTGTGTTGGATTCAAGAGAGAGACGTTCTAAACGCTGCACAGCTTCATCCAACCTAAATCAGCCAATCAGCTGTCAGTTTGCTCATGTACCGTCCCCAAAAAGCAGTCAATCATGTATGTCTATTTAAATATCACTGCAGTTTACATTTTATGTGTGTTACAGTGATGAAGACACTGACGTTGGCGCTCTCGTGAAGTCATGGCTGAAGAGGGAGGATGAAGACAACAGGATGAATCTGGAGAACTGGCTCAATGATTATTTCCACAGAGCTCTGGAATGGGTTCTCAAACAGGTGCCGTCCCGTCATACACACACACACACACACACACACACACACACACACTCCTTTAACTCGTTCATGTTCACATCTCCATGTGTCTCTCTGCAGAGTGATTTTGTGGTGGACACCAGTCTGGTCGGGACAGTGCTGAACGGTTTGTCCCATCTGAGAGGGGTCAGAGAGAGAGGACAGTTTGTCGTTGGACTCATCCGTGGTTTGGGAGGAAACCTCGCGCTCAAATGCCACCAGGAGTTCGCCAAGGAGGTCAGAGCCGCCCTGATTTATGGGGAATGTAATTTCATGCCTGCTCAGCCTTATCGCCTGTCATTAAATTTAGGAGCCGCTCCCTTACATTAACGCGGGTCGTAATTTAAAACTTGAGCTTTAAAGAAGCAGCAGTGAAACTCTGATGTGATTCGCTCAGGGGTCAAAATCTACATTTTATGTTGTCCGCTCTTAAAGTCAGTCAAGGTTTCTTGCACCATAAAGAGTCATAATTTAGTTTTCATGGTCATATTCCATCCTCTCTCTGCCCAGTAGAAATAATCAGGTGGTTTTGTCACGGTACCTTTATGTTCTGAATGTTGTTTAGGTTCTGAGTTGGGCCAGAGAAAGCCCTCCTGACCCTCGTAAGCCCCTGGACACGTACTATGACCCCGCGTCCGGCCGTCTGTGTGCCTATGAGCTGCAGCGAGGGGACGGTGTGTGTGAGGAAGACCTCAGTAACCCACACAATCTCCCCGTCATACACACACCTGACATGCAGCGGGGACTCGACCTCTTCACCCCGTGGCTCTCGTCCAATCACAGGCAGCCGTTCCTTCTGGTGGGGCCGGAGGGTTGCGGGAAAGGGTATGACACACATTCACATTTACATGTTTTCATCACACTTTGATTAGGTTAGATTCTCATTTTGCATATATTTTAGTTTATTTAGATTAATCGCATCATGTGTTTACTTACCGTAAAACTTCAAATAATAGCCCGGGCTTTTATTTTCCCAAATCGCCGAACTGCACCGGCTTGTATTTGAGACAGGCGTCTATAAGAGACAGGCCTTTAATTCAGTGTTGATGTTGTTCATTGAGTGTAGCACATCCATAGAATTAAGGCTGACAGACAGAAAGCATGACAGTAAGAGTTTACCACATCATATTACGTTTTATTTATAATTCGAATGTGTTTAACAAATCAGTTAAGGTAAGAATTACATTATATTGCGTCGTGTCACGTCTAGGACAACTCGAGGTAACGATATCACACACCGGTCGCGCACTTGCTCAGTTTATGGCCAGCAATATTTTTATGTTTAAGGACATTATGGAGTTAATATAATGTCTGTACTGTACTATGTTATGATTGTACTGTACAATTAAATACAGTCGTTGCTAAGTCTGCAGTCTGAACACTTTACCTCAGAGCGTCCGTTAACTGAATGAATAGATAATATCATAATACCTCGAGTTGTCATTGACGCAGCGTGGCGCTTCTCGTCTTGTGTGCGAGATTATTGGCAGCATAAAAAAAAAACATTCATTACTATCATCTTCACCGCGATACACCTCAACTACAAGTTCATTGGCGAATTCCTCCTCGTCGCTCCCGTCCACTTCTCCCTCTCCGCCTTGCTTGCACTAACAGCTCCCGAGCGCACGGCTCTCTTGCGTGCGCAATCTGCACCATAGAACTGGTTTAAAAAGATGATCTGACAGGTTTTAGAAGATTAAATACAAACCGAAACAAAAAAAACGACCAGGCCTCTATTTGAGACCGGCGTTTATTTACCCAAACCTGTCGTCACACCGGGCGTTTAAAAGAGACAGGCGTCTATTTGGGACTCGGCTATTATTTGAAGTTTTACGGTAATATATGTGTGTGTGCTGTGTATAGTTATTTTATACTCACTGTTGAACCCTGCTTTTACATGCACAGAATGACAGATTGACTCATACGATGCTCTGTGTGTGTGTGTGTGTGTGTGTGTGTGTGTGTGTGTCAGGATGCTCCTGCGCTGTGCTTTCGCTCAGCTTCGCTCCACACAGGTGTCTGTTGTGCACTGCAGCGCTCAGACGTCCTCCCGTCACGTCCTGCAGAAACTCTCGCATATGTGTTTGATCATCAGCTCCAACACGGGACGCGTGTACCGTCCCAAAGACTGTGAGAGGCTAGTGCTCTACCTCAAAGACATCAACCTGCCCAAACCCGACAAGTGGGGCACCAGCAACATCATTGCCTTTCTGCAGCAGGTCGAATGCTACACCTTTTCTTTGTGTGCACATCAAGGTTTCTTGCACAAAATCAGTTTTTCACAGTATTTTTTATTTTTTTCCTGCAGGTTTTGACATATCAGGGCTTCTATGATGAGAACCTGGAGTGGGTCGGGCTGGAGAACATTCAGATTGTGGCTTCGATGTCAGCAGGTGGTGCTGTGGGGCGGCACCCGCTCACGTCACGCTTCACCTCGATCGTGCGCATCTGCACCATTGAGTGAGTACTGATACACATGTGCACTTAGATATCTAAATGATATGGAATCTAAATGGTAACGATGCTTTTTTCCACCACAGAATAATATCTCAATCTCAATTCAGACTTTTTTTCTCAGAGTTTCGAGGTCATAAAAATGTTCCCCCTCAGAATTCTGAGTTCTCATCTCGCAATTCGGACTTTTTTTCCTTGGAATTCTGAATTTACATCTCGCAAATCTTTGTTGTTGTTGTTGTTTCCGCCATGGAATAAAAAAATACAAGAGGTAATTGCGACTTTTTATCTCACAATTCTCACTTTTTTTTCTTTTTTTTTTGCAATTTTGAGATAAAAAGTCACAATTGCCTTTTTTTCATTTTTAAATAAGCTTCCATAAAATGGGGAAATTGCATAGAGTTCCATTATTTTTATACTAAGCTAGTTATAAATACTATAACCTCACCCTAACCCTAACAGACGACTTTCTGCATATATGAGGACATCCTCAAAAGGAAGTTTTGGGTGGTTCTGTGACGTCTATCACACTTTTGGGTACAAATTTGTCCTCAAAAATGTTTAAGAAGGCACACACACACACACACACACGCTAATCCATCTCTCCTGTAGTTATCCAGACAGAGAGCAGCTGCAGACCATCTATAGCGCGTACCTGAAACCCGTGCTGCAGAGGACTCTGGGTAATGATCCAACCTGGAGCTCTGCAGGGAAGATCCACCAGCTCGCCGGCTCATTGGTGCAAGTCTACGAGCAGGTCAGATGTGATTGGGCATTTAAAAAGTGTCTGTGTTGATGTCATTGTGTAAATGTGATGTACAGAACCGTTCAAAAGTTGCATTTATTTGATCAAAAAGTTTGACTGTTATAGTAAAAACTGTGAAATATTATTACAGTTTAAAATAACTGGTTTCTATTTGTTTTCTTTATGTTAAAGTGTAATTTATTCCTGTAATCATTTCTGAATTTTCAGCATCATTACTGTATGATACTGTAAGTTTTGACTGGTGTGTGTTTGTGTTTTAGGTGAAGGCTAAATTCTCGGTGGATGATCACAGTCATTACCTGTTCACCCCGTGTTTGCTCACACAGTGGGTCCTGAATCTGCTGCGATACGACCTGAGTGCAGGTGAGCTCAACATATTCATTAACCCAGCACTGATTCACTAACACGTCCCAAAACTGACACCTCAGTGTCCCCAGAAACATAGGAATAAAATAAGACATGGACTCATGGTTTCAAACACTGTCACTGTCATCTACCCTCTGAGGCAGAACCCTAATTGACCGTTCGCAAAGACCCGCCCCCTTTAGTTACTGTTGCTATGGCCGACAAGCCACGCCTCTCTCACGCCACTTCATGTTCTCACGCAGTGAAATATACATCGCGGAGCAGAGAGGACACTGACGACACACTGACAGACAGGACAGACCAGCTTACTTTTGATATGAAATAAAGTCTCACCTTTCAAATTTGGTCATTTTTTAAAGAAATTTAAACAATAGTTAATTTATAGCATCAAATGAACATGAATGAACATAAGAAGGAATGTTGTTTTAACCGCGGAGAGACATCAGTACACACCGTTTTTCAAGTTCAAACGTTAATCTACTAACTCTCCTGACTGCTTTGTCGGACAAAAATAGCGGATTCGGCGGATGGCGGATTATGATTGGTCAGATCGCCTGTCAATCAAACTCCCTGCGAAGGGTCAATTTGAAACCTCAGAAGTGACTGATTTGACACACTCTTAAAGAGCAGCAGCGTTTACATTCATGCCTTTTATTTTCAATGCATTTATTTATCATGGAATGCATGAACTGATAAAATGTAATGCAAAATAAGTCAGTTTGAATAAAAGCAATTGCCAAAATGCATAAATGTGTAACTATTGATACTGATCAGGATTTAATTAAATATAATATTTGAAATCAATTTATACTATTCACAGTGAATTTATGCTGCCTTAAATTGTGGCCAAAATGACGTATCTTAAAAGGCAGCATAATGTTTCATGCCTATCTTTTGTAACAGTCTTCCTGTCAGAAGTTCATCTATAGCCGCCCTTCAAATTGCGCAAATTGAAATTGCGAATTGAAAATACGCCCAATGGAAACGCGTCAATTTTGCAAAAACTCCCATTTATCGCAAAAAAGTTATTGCGCTCGCATGAGGTGGTTTTCAGGCAATTCGAAAAATAAATATTTCGCAAAACTGCAATAGAATCAGTTTGCGCATTTACAGGTCACATGACGTAGACGATGCGGTGTGTTTGGACAGAAGACGAGACAGAGTTCTTTATTAAACTCATAAAAGACTCAGAATTACTCAGAATTACAGGAATACTGGATTCTAAACCTCAAAGAAATGCCACAATCAAGATCTCGAAGCAGAAATGAGGGAGAAACACCCAGAAACACCTCATATGTGCCGCTCACAAGTACAGGGTTTAAAAATTATTAAATGGATTTTGTGAAAATTAAGGCCTTAAATGGCATTAAAAAGCATTACATTTTAATCCTACAGGCATTAAAAATGTATATCGTTTTGAAGAAAATGTTATATTATCAATTTATTTGAATATAGCCTTCATAATTACCATAAAACAAGTATTTAAAATATACTTTATGTTGTCTCTACATTCATTTGTAGATTAACTGTGAAATTATTACATTATAAAATATATAAACTAATATAAACCTATAAAAATGTAAGTGTTTTTAATTGCGATTAATCACAGAAAAAATGTGTGATTAATCGAGTTAATTTTTTTAATCGATTGACGGCACTATAATATCCGTGGTTAGTCATGGGTCGTGTATGGCATTACAAATGTAAGAAATGGCATTAAAAAAGGCATTAAAAAGCATTCAATTTAATTTGAAGACACCTGCAGAAACCCTGAAGTAACTTATAAGGGTCTTTCCTCACCATTAATGATTGGATAACACACACACGCCTCCTTCCATTAATAATAATGGCCAGTGCAGTGGCTGGGATATACATACACCTATCAACATCCGTCACCATGAGTTTTAGAAGGACTTATTGCGACTAAGTTTTAGTCGCATAACATCGGTTATTGGAAACGGCGTCATTTCGCAATAGCTTTTTGTCGACATTTAGAAAAAATCGCAAAAGTTTTGTGCAAATCTGTAATGGAAACGCGCCTATATGCTCTAAAATGTTGTCTAGGTCGGCAGCTGACTAGCTTTTAGAGCCATTAGCCTGTTTAGAGACTTTTATTTCACATGTTGACTTGCTAAAAGGTGTTGTATTTGGGTGTACTGGTTATAATGAGCTTAATTCATTGACAATAGAAGCCTGTGAGGGTCTTAGCATGTGTTCTGTGTGTGTGTGTGTGTGTGTGTGTGTGTGCACAGGTAAATCCGCTGTAGATTCAGTCCTCGAGGTGGTGGCGTATGAAGCCCGCCGTCTGTTCAGGGACCGGATCGTGTCCTCTAAGGATATCAGTGTGTTCGATAACATCCTGTCCTCCGTCATCAGGGGCGACTGGGGCTCGGACACACTTGACAACATGACAGGTCACACACTCACACTCACATTCATCAAAGGATGCGTTCAGTTGATCGAAAGCCACAGTTAATACTGATTTCTGAAGGATCATGTGACACTGAAGACTGGAGTAATTCAGCTTTGATCACAGGAATAAATTACACTTTACTATATATTCACATAGAAAACAGTTATTCTAAATAATAGTAATATTTCACTGTTTTTACCATATTTTAGCCTCGGTGAGCATAATTGACTTTAAGGTGGAATTTTCCGCCTTCAAAAATAAACTACTGATTATTTGGAATAAATTACAACTTATTCACATAGAAAACCAGTTCTTTCAAATTGTAATAATATTTCACGTTCTCACCATTTGTCCTTATTTTTGATCAAATACATGCAGCCTGGATTGTTCATTTGTGTGTTGTTCTCCCACAGATACGTACTTCGTCACATGGGCGGCGTCTCATGAGGCTCGTTCCCCTGGTCAGCCTCTCCCGCCGCACGGCAAACCACTCGGCCGTCTCAGCGCCAGTGACCTCAGAGAGGTCATACACAAGGTAAGAGAGGAAATCAGATTATTACACATATTCATAGTCAGTTCCTCACGATTTGAGTGCATTATCTCGTAACACTGTAATGAGCAATGCAGTATTTATTAATCTTCCTTAATGTTAGTTAATAAAAATACAGCTGTTCACTTGGTTATTGATTTTAATAACCTATTAGTAAATGTTAATAAAGATTAATAAAGGCTTTAGAAGTATTGTTCGTTCTTAGTTAATGTTAACTAAGGTAGTTAACTAACGAACCTTATTGTAAAGTGTCACCATGCACTCCAATTATTATGATGTAAATATGATTTCTAATGAGATTTGTTTTGAGTGCATGATGTTGTTTTGTGTGTCGTCAGGGAATAGTTCTGTACGGTCGTGATAACCGTGAGCTGACATCCTGTTGTTTCGGAGGTTCTGGACTACATGTCTCGAGTGGACCGTGTGCTGAGCTCTCCGGGCGGGTCGCTGCTGCTCGCGGGTCGTAGCGGTGTCGGCCGGCGCACGGCTACATGTGTGGTCAGCCACATGCACGGGGCGTCTCTCTTCACTCCTAAAATCTCACGCTCCTACTCGCTCAAACACTTCAAATCTGACCTGAAAACTGTAAGTCTCAGTCCATGCTGACTCTCTGCTAGCTATATTCACGTTTACATTTAGTCATTCTCTCTCTCTCTCTCTCTCCCCGCTCTCTCTCTCCCTCTCTCTCTCTCTCCCTCTCTCTCTCTCTCCTCGGTCTCTCTCTCTCTCTCTCTCCCTCGGTCTCTCTCTCCCTCTCTCTCTCTCTCTCTCTCTCTCTCCCTCTCTCTCTCTCTCCCTCGGTCTCTCTCTCTCTCTCTCCCTCTCTCTCTCTCTCCCTCGGTCTCTCTCTCTCTCTCTCTCCCTCGGTCTCTCTCTCCCTCTCTCTCTCTCTCTCTCTCTCTCTCCCTCTCTCTCTCTCTCCCTCTCTCTCTCCTCTCTCTCTCTCTCTCTCTCTCTGAGCGGAAGTTGCGTGAGTGGATGCGAGATTGGGAGCGTGGTTTTTGAGTGAGTGTTTTTTTCTATCTTTTCTATCTTTTTTTTCTATGTTGTTTTAGTTTTATTTAGTTTATCGTTAGTGGTGTAGTTTAAGTGGGTTAGTTGTCGTGGTGGAGGCGACGACCGGTGTAACCGGGAGTCATGCCGGTTCGCGGTGTTGGAGGCGCGGGGCTTGAAACGCTCACGCGTCGACATGCTTTTAAACTTTGTCCAACTATAGACTGTTCTGTGGAGGATTGCGCTTTGGCAGTCGGAGGGATTATTGGATATGATAGCGTTAAATCCGCGTCAAGGATGAACAACGGTGTTGTGATCTTTGTAGATAGCTTTGATAAAGTTGCAACGATTGTTGAACAAGGAGTAACGATCAAAGATATCTTGGTTCAGGCGGTGCCGCTCGTTAATCCGGCAAAAAAGATAATTTTGTCGCAAGTCCCTCCGTTTATTAGTAACGAAATGTTAGAGAGGGAACTTTCCAGACATGGACAGCTAATGTCTCCGATTAAAACAATTGGCCTTGGCTGTAAATCTCCGCATTTGAGACATGTTGTTTCTTTTAGAAGGCAGGTTTTCATGATTCTTAAAAACAACAATGAAGAATTAAATTTAGTGTTCAAGTTCAAAGTGGATGATTATGATTACAACGTTTATGTAACGTCTGAGAAAATGAAATGTTTTGGATGTGGAATAGAGGGTCACCTTATACGATCATGCCCAGAAAAATTCCCTGCTGAAATTAATAATAAGACCATAGAACAGGGTGAGTCAAGTAAATCTCAGAGACAAAAACAAAATGAATCAAACGATTTTCAGGGACAAAAATTGGACAAAACAAATAAATTACAAGGACAAACACAGAATGTATTAAAGGAGTCTCAGGGACTTAAACAAAGTAAGTTCAATGAAATTCAGGGACAAAAACAAAGTGATTCAAATGAAATTCAGGGACAAAAACAAAGTGATTCAAATGAAACTCAGGGGAAAAAACAAAGTGAATCAACTCAGGGACAAAAACAAAGTGATTTAATTGAAATTCAGGGACAAAAACAGAATGAATCAATTGAAACTCAGGGACAAAAACAAAGTGAATCAAATGAAATTCAGGGACAAAAACAGAGTGAACCAAAACATTCTCAGGGACAAAAACGGAATGATTCAGACGGTTTAAAAACGAAAAAATCGTACAAAGCTCAGAAGCTTGAACAAAATAAGAGATCAACACAGAAGAATGAAGAGCTTTTTCAGGCTCCCTCTCCAGTTGAGAACAGTCAACAGCATGATATGGAAGAGGCCAGTAGTAGCACTCAGAAAGAAGTAGAGGAGGTAGAATGTCCTTTGACTGAAGAAAGTGAGATGCTAGTAGATGACAAATCTGATGAAGATAATGTTAAGGAAAGAAAAACAAGAGATGAGTTTCAATGCTCTGAAAAAACGAAAATTTTTCCTCTTCATGATTGCTCCCAAACTTCTTATAGTGACGTTGAGGTAGACTCTGATGCAGAATCTATAGTTTCATCGCAATCTTTGCCCCTGGAAAGAGGTGGCTACTCTATGTTGAGTATTAAGAAGTTTCTCAAGAGTACTAAGGGAGCTAGGAATGTAAAACTTGAGAGTGCTTTTCCTGATCTACAACTTTTTATTGATTCAGTTAAGAATTTTCAAAAAAGTTCTGAAAGTGCTGGGGAGAAAATCTTTACTGATCAAGAAAGGTATCGCTTAAAGAAACTTGTTTTGAAAGTTAAAAGACAGTTAGAAGATGGCGAATATGTTTAGTTTTTCATATTTGTTTATTTCTTGTTTCTCTTTTGGTTTTCTTTTTTTCTTTTTTTTAATGAGTGAGTTAAAAATAGGCAGTCTGAATTTGAATGGAGCGAGAGATGAAGGAAAAAGAGCTTCATTTTTCAGACTGTGCTCCCTTAAAAAATTGGACGTTATCTTTGTACAAGAGACGCATAGTACTGTTGATAACGAAGTTGACTGGAAGAGAGAATGGGAGGGTGATGTTTTTTTAAGTCACAAAACTAGTAATAGTTGTGGGGTGGGTGTTCTTTTTTCCAAAGGTTTCAATCCTCACTCTGTTGAATGTGAAGAGATGATTAAAGGCCGACTGTTAAAAGTCAGAGTAATATATGAAAATGTACAACTCGTGTTCATCACTGTATATGCTCCAGCTGTTGGTAAAGAGAGATTGATTTTTTTGGAAACTGTAAACGATGTTATCAGAGATTGTAATGATAAAGAGTTTTTATTTATAGGTGGAGACTGGAATTGTACAGAGAGTAGACTTGACAGGAATCATGTCGAGCCTCACCCGGCCTCCCGCACACGTCTCATTCAACTGTTAGAGACTCATGAGTTATATGATGTGTGGAGAGGGTTACATGACAATCAAAGGCAGTATACCTGGACTCATTGTAAAGACAATTTATTGTCTATGGCCAGACTCGATCGTTTTTATTGTTTTAAATTTCATTCTAATGTTGTTAAAAACTGCTTTATTAGCCCTGTTGGGTTTTCCGATCACTCACTCGTCTTGGTTTGTGTCTTTTTGAAGTGTGTAAAGCCTAGTAGTGCCTATTGGCATTTTAATACAGCTTTACTAGAAGATACAAATTTTAAAGACATTTTTGTATCTTTTTGGAAAAATCATCAAAGTAGAAGAAATGATTTTATGTCTCTACAACAATGGTGGGACTTTGGAAAAGTTCAAACAAAACAGTTGTGTCAGCAGTATAATTGTAATGTCACCAAAGTGTTACTGAAGTCAGTGAAAGCTCTGGAGTCTGAAGTAGAGGAACTCCAGGTTTTGGCTGAGGCCACAAAAGATCAACGGTATTTTGAAGCTCTTGAGGTCAAAAAGACTGTTTTAACGAACTTGCTTGGGGTATCAGCACAAGGGGCTCTTATTAGGTCCCGTTTTAAAAATGTGGTAGAAATGGATGTTCCATCACACTTTTTTTTTGGATTGGAGCGGAAAAACGGTCAAAAGAGATACATTCATGGTTTAAAGTCTGATGCTGGGCATGTGTTGTCTGATCATGCTGCTATTCGTAAACATGCTGTCAGCTTTTACTGTGAACTGTATAAATGTGAACACCAAGAAGAGCCGATGTTAGCTCAGAGTTTTTATACTGGTCTTCCCCAGGTTGCACAAGAAAGCAACGTTGTGCTGGATTCAGATATTTCCCTTGGTGAATTGTATGTAGCGTTGCAGAGTATGCAGAGCAGAAAATCTCCTGGATTAGATGGTCTACCAGTTGATTTTTATAAGTTTTTTTGGTTTTTAATTGGAGAAGATCTTCTGGCAGTACTGAAGGATAGTTTAGCCAATGGACTTCTGCCTTTAAGTTGCAGGAGGGCAGTTCTTACCCTGCTGCCAAAGAAAGGTGACCTGCAGCTTATAAAAAACTGGAGACCTGTATCCCTGCTTTGCACTGATTATAAGATACTCTCCAAAGTGTTGGCCAACAGACTTAGTAAAGTTATGGAACAAGTAATTTTGCCTGATCAAACCTATTGTGTCCCTGGCAGGCTGATTTATGATAATATTGTTCTTATCCGAGACTTGTTAGAAATCTCTAAGCTTTTTGGTCTTAAAATGGGATTAGTTTCTATTGATCAGGAGAAAGCGTTTGACCGCGTTGAACACAAATATTTATGGGAAACAATGAGTGCGTTTGGTTTTACTTCTGATTTTATTAACAAGATTAAGACGTTGTACTGTGATGTTCAGAGTGTTTTAAAAATCAATGGTGTTTTGAGCGCTCCTTTCCAGGTCCAGCGGGGAATTAGGCAGGGCTGTGCCCTCTCTGGCATGTTGTATTCTCTGGCGTTTGAACCCTTATTACATAAACTTAGATCTGTTTTAAAAGGTGTGATTTTACCAGGGTGCAATATACCTTTAAAGCTATCTGCGTATGCAGATGATTTAGTCATCTTTGTTGATAACCAACAAGATATTGATATACTGACAAATGTGATAGTTCAATTTGGTATAATTTCTTCAGCCAGAGTAAACTGGAGCAAAAGTGAAGCTCTCTGTATAGGAGTGATGGAGAAAAAGTTTAAATTGCCTGTGGGGTTAAATTGGAAGACAGAGGGGGGGTTAAAATACTTAGGTGTATTTTTGGGTGAAGAAACTTTTGTCCTTAAAAACTGGGATAATGTTCTTGAAAAAACTAAAGGTTGTTTTGCTAGATGGAAGTGGATTTTACCAAAGATGTCTTATCGAGGTAGAGTTCTTGTCATTAACAACCTGATTTCATCCACTTTATGGCATCGTTTATCGTGTGTTGATCCTCCTCCAGACCTGCTACCAAAGATTCAGGCACTTCTTGTTGATTTCTTTTGGGATCGTCTGCATTGGACGCCTCAAAGTGTGTTGTTTTTGCCGAAAGATGAAGGAGGACAAGGCGTAATTCATCTGAACAGTAGAGGGGCTACTTTTCGTTTCCAGTTTGTGCAGAGGTTTCTGTGTGGTCCCGCAGACCTGGTGTGGAGACCGCTGGCATGCACTATTCTGAACCAGCTAGGTGGACTTGGCCTAGACAGAACATTGTTTCTGATGGACTTAAAACAGCTCAACACCAGTGGTTTGCCGAGTTTCTACCGTGGACTGTTAAAAGTCTGGAATCTATTTAAGACGGAGAGGACAGAACATCACAGCTCACTGTACTGGCTTCTTCAAGAGCCAGTTGTGTATGGGACCCGTTTGAGTGCAGCTTGTCAACTAGGTCCCAGTTTACTCAAACAGTTCTGTTTGGCTAATGTAGTGACTTTGGGACATGTAATTCACTTTACAGGTGCAAACATGGACAATGCGCTTCTACTTGCTTCTCATGTAAAGGTGCACTCTATTCGCATGGTTGAGTTGTTGCTCAAAAAGTGGAAAGAGGGTTTAACAGACTCTGAACGCACATTGTTGCATTTTTATTGTGATGGTTCTGCTCATTATAGTGTTGATGATGCTTTTCCTTTGGTGAAGATTCTCCCAGACTTTAAGGACTGTACAGGTTTTTTCTTAGGAATCGATAATCCCTGTTTGTCTGTTCATGATGCTGACAAGAAATTTTTATATAGATTGATTGTGAAAATTTTGAATAAAGATAAACTAAATGGTAAGATTGACACTCCATGGAGAGCTCGCTTGGGTCTGGTAGATGGTGTTGGACCTGAATGGAGGGCGCTGTATAAACCACCATTGTTGAAGAAAGTTGCTGATTTGCAATGGAGAGTTTTACATACAGCCGTGGCTGTTAATTCTTTTATCTCGGTTTTAAACCCTGATGTTAATCATGACTGTCCTTTTTGCACTCTTCGTGAGACAGTTTTTCACTGCTTCATGGACTGTTGTCGTCTTGTGCCACTGTTCTCTATGTTGGAGGATCTTTTCAAATTGTTTGATGTAGTTTTTTCCAAACAGTTGTTTATTTTAGGTTACAGGTATTCACAAAAAAAGAGAGAGCAGTGTCAACTCTTTAATTTCATTTTGGGCAGAGCAAAGATGGCTGTGTATATGAGTAGACGAAATAAGGTTGAAGGTTCTACAGATGATGATGCTGTTTTTGTATTTGTCAAAATGTTGAAATCACGTTTAAGAATAGATTTTAATTACTACAGTTTGATGAACGATCTCGGAAAATTTTCCAATATTTGGTGTCACAAAGATGTACTCTGCTCTATTGTAGAGAATAATCTAACTTTTAAGAGTGTGTTGATTTAATGTGATTTTATTTGATTGAGTGTTGTTTTTTACAACTGTTTTAATAAAGTACTTGTAAAAATCAAAAAATCTCTCTCTCTCTCTCTCTCTCTCTCACACACACTCACACACACACACACACACACACACACACACACACTCTCTCTCTCTCTCATCTGTGCCTAGCTTTGACGACATGTGCTTAAATTTCACCTGTAGTATCTTTGCTCGTTGATGAAAATGTCTGTTATTTTGGCCTCCTCCTCCATGATTTTTTTCCTTTTGAGTCTGACCTTCTCAGCGCCACCTTTCAGTTTTCTTTTTTGCCTTTCCATCATTTAACTCACTCACACGGACGTTAGACTTCCAAAACGTGACGAGGAAAAGAGGTGTTCGGCGGCTTTTTACATCAAAGGCCGGCTCGACAGGCTATGCCATTTGGGGAGGGGCCGCTCACTGATCCCCCTATGTTTTTGAAAATCCTAGACATGGTTGGACCTGCCAAACGGGTTGAGCACTTTTATATACTGTGTTGAGCAGAGAGGCTGCACAGTTTGACCAGCGGGAAGCGGCCGCCAGATGCTGTTGCTAATATAATTTCGGTTTCCCTGAACTGAGGAGTTGAAATAGTTTCCTGGTTCTGTGTTTGAGTGACGTGTGTAAAATAGGTGTGTCTGTAAAGCAGCTTCCTCGTTCACACACACACTTTACTGCTGTGTTTACTGTATGTGTCCTTCAAGTGGAGTCGAAAATATCATAATTACGAGTTCCGAGCTCATGAATGACTGAGCGAAGATTTAGGCTACTCACGGATGCATGTTTCTATATATATATGAAGAGTTCAGATGCAAAAACCTCTAAATGCCATCTGAAATGTTCTTATAGAATGATCATTTTTATCAAGCCCGTATATTTAAATTAAATAATTTCACATAAATGGCAATGAATATTACCTATGAATTGTCATTTAAGTGAAATTACTGAACTTAAATACACAAGCTTGATAAAAATGATCATTCTATACTGTGTCAAAGTAATGTCAATATGTCAAAAATGTACAGTTCTAAGAAGATAATACAGATCTTGCTAGCTAACATCATGAATTAATTTAGGCAGAAACAATGAGCTCATTAACCCTTTCCCCAGGAGTCTTTAAAAAAAATTGCAACTTCCAGAGTTTTTGATAATTTTCACAAAACTTTCATGACCCCCAGAATATTTTGTTGAATGAATATCTGAACATACAATATATCAAAATAAATAACAGAACCTCTGTAGTTTCAGACATTCTTTTTTATCAACACTTAAATGTGGGTAAGTTTCATAAAAACAACAACATTTTAAACAAAAGCTGAGAAAATTGTGTTTGTTTTCAAAGACTACAACGTGCATAAGCAATGCTTTTATCGCTTGTTTTTGCTTCTTTTTTCTTCTTCTTTTTTTTTCTGTGTTTTGATCAGGAGATTCTGTACTCTTTCAGAAGATGTATGATAGCGCCCCCTACCGTATACACTGTAAAAAAAATTACATCCCCAAGTCAAAAATTTCTAGTGACTGGTCACATCTAAATTTTTCAATTAGTCTGACGTATTATTTCTCATTGAGCCAATGTAAATTTTTTTTACAGTGTATACGGTAGGGGGCGCTATCACATCTTCTGAAAGAGTACAGAATCTCCTGATCAAAACACAGAAAAAAAAAGAAGAAAAACAAGCGCTAAAAGCATTGCTTATGCACATTTGCAGAATTTTTTTTACAGTGTAACAGTGAAAACATGGAAAACTGGAAAATTCCGTCAATGGCAGGGACAGAGTTAAAGCAATTATTACAAGTTGTGATGATAATGATTACAATATATAGAAAATGTGTCAGTTTTGTATGTTGATTCAGAGTTGGCATCATCTGATGTCCTCGCAGGGGTTGGCGTCCTCTCTTCAGAAGTGTTGGATCATCTGAAATCTTCATAAGAGGCTGGATCCAAACTGGAGCTGGCGTACTCAGGATGGCATCCCGAGGTAAAAACAGAAAAGCAAATGGAAAATAATCAGTGTAGCTGCTGTTCATAATATTTAAAGTAATAGATAATCATGTGCATTTGATCTGATATAACCTGAGTATAAGGTTATGAGGTGCATTATGTGAATTCTTCACTGTAAAAAATGTCTAACCTCTCCAAGTCACAATTTTCTAGTGACTGGTCACATCTAAATTTTTAAATTGGCCCAAGTGCAATTCGTGTTGCAATAGTCTGTTAACATTGGCTCAATGAGAAATAATACGTCAGACTAATTGAAAAATTTAGATGTTATCAGTCACTAGAAATTTTTGACATGGGGATGTCATTTTTTTTTTTACAGTGTTGCATAAAGAGATGTGTCTTTAATTTATACTTAAACTGGGAGAGTGAGTCTGAGCCCTGAACATTATCAGGAAGGCTATTCCAGAGTTTAGGAGCCAAATGTGAAAACGCTCTCCTTCCTTTAGTGGACTTAGATATCCTAGGTACTACCAGAAGCCCAGAGTTTTGTGATATTAAAGAAAGTGATGGATATAGGGTGATAGAAGATCAGTTAAATACACAGGAGCTAAACCACTTAGGGCCTTATAGGTCAGTAGCAATACTTTTCATCTATACAGAACTTACAGTTTTTCTCGATTGCTAAAACACTAAAAGCCACTGGATGAACACAGTTCTCAGTTGCCTGAACTCATTTAGCTAACTGTGCAGTCTGTTGTCAATACCTTAAACCATTTCACATGGTAAAACACAATTTGCAGATCTCACTTAGACTTTTCAGCAAAACTCTAAACACAATGTCATTCTCAAAACACATTCTGCACTCTAATGCCGGGGTTTTCAAAGTAATCAAACGGCTTTAGATTACAGAAATAAAATGGGCTGTGAATGGCAGCGTTTTGACTTTCAAAGCTAACAGATATGTACTGTTTGTTGTTCCTCTGTAGCCTTGTACTAAAGTCGCATCTACAGCTAAAAGCCAAAAAGAAGAAAAAGAAAGAAGAATATCCAGGAGAACGTTCAACCACACAAAATGAGAAGCTCAGGACAGTGATCATAAATTCTAGCGTTTCTTCCTCAGTTCTTCTGCGGCTCAGCCCTCAAACACAGCCTGTCTCGAAGAGTTTGAGCAGATCTTTACAGTCTGGGTCGATGAGATCTGCTGGTTTCTCCCCATTTTCATTCTCTGCTTCCACACTGGCACCCAGAGAGAGAAGGTACCTAGAGAAAAAAAATTACATTTGACATTTTACAGTTTTTCTCGATTGTTTACACACATTTTCTGAAAGCATGCCTCATATTCTCAGAACTCTACACACAAATCCAAAAAAACACACACAATGGGCAAACCCCCTCAATTCTCCTGCAAAATGAAACTTTACATTCAAAACAATGTTATTTCTTCTCAAAATGGTATTTTGTTTTCAAATGACACACACAAACCATCATATGAATAGACATTTATAAGAACCAGTTGAACACTTATGTGCTCAATGTAAAACACTGTCATGAATGGAAAACACTTATTCTCTTATTCTCCATTCATCATAATGACTCAATCATTTTTATACTCAGAACACACAAATACATGGTAACAAATATATTTAATTTTTCCCACAAAAACAATGTACATCCCAACCAACACAAAGTTGTACATACAGTGGTCTACATACAAAACAACAGAAGAATTGAATGTATACAGTTACAGTAAAAAAAAAATTAAAAAAATCCAATGTTGGCATCCATTGCTCCACTGAAGAGCTGACCTGTTGCCCTCTTATGCTAAAGCTCTGATTGCTAATTGTAAAACTGTGTGACGGGTGTTTGCCCATGTGATGAGTCAGTGTGCATATTTGAATGGCAGTGTGTTCCTTGTGAAAATAAGAGATTTTCTGCATGAAAATTGTGCCAAAAGCAGAGAATTGTGTGTAGTGTTTTGAAAAAAAGTGTGTTTTAGAACTGTAAAGCAGGACTTGTGCTTGTAGTTTAGCAGAATTGGTTCAGGGGGTTGGTGAATGAGTTACATGTTGTGGTCATTGTGTCTCAAGTACCAGAAAATGTGTGTAAACAATCGAGAAAAACTGTAATACAAATAATTGAGCAAATCTGATAATATACCCCCTCTGGAAAACAAGTACACTTCAGTATACTTGGGGAAAAAACAGTACCTGTTATCGTACTGTCTGTTATAGTTATAGAGTTAAACTGTCCATTCATTGTCATGGTTCATTGTTCATTGTTTGTGTTTAGTGCATAAGTTAATGTATGTGTTGATGTATGAGTGATTTTGTCATTGAAATACATTTGTTTTTGCAAGCACAGGGTAATCTAATGCGATATTAATTTGCTTTCAGACGGTTTTTGGTGTTGCTTGTGTGAACTCTCACCGTGCAATCTCAGGGTAACCGTCGCTGCACGCCATATGCAGTGGTGTCCATCCGTTCTCATCCCTCTGATGAACGTCAGCTCCGTACTTTATCAGGAGCTTCACACACTCCAGGTTTCCTGAGAGAACGGCTTCATGGAGTGCTGCCATTCCTGAGAAGATGAAGAAAAATACAAATCAGCTCTTGTTATGGTTTGGAATTGGAAATATGGAATTATACTAATTCTCCCTAAACAGACACATAAAGATCCTTGTATTAAGTTAATTGTGCTATTTCTGCACCACAAGCGGCACCAAACAGAATGGCAAAATATTCCCCAAATCCTCCATCTTCCATTTGTTGGCAAAAATATTTTTTCCAAAGAAGTTGAGAGCAATTTGTTAACGTTCCCTTTCATCTTAAAGCGATAGTTCACCCTAAAATGAGAATTAAGTCATAATTTACTCATCCTGGTGTTGTTGTGACGTCATTATGTTGTGGCTGACGACAAGACATGAAATGTCTCTGTACTGTATGTTGTAGCTGTAAGGCCCGCTATATTGGCCCAATCTGCCGGTTCGCCAATACACGGGGAAGGTTGTCACGTGTTCTGTCCTCACTCATGCAAAGTATTTGTTGGTTAAATTTGCAATACATTAATCATGTACTCACTCGTTAATTCATCTGACTCCATAAATGAAAGGTTTTAATAATCTGCCTCACTAAAAGTGAACGAATGTTTGACTATTCCTTTAACCATTAAATGAACAATGTCAAAATCAGTTATAATAATCACAGGTAACAATTTAATATTTCAGATATCAGAGATCAATTCCACAATCAATTCAAATATCTAGAACATGGTTATACATTGGTTACACCAAAGAATCTTACCCAGCTTGTACCAGAGACACCTTCCTTTATCCTCTGACCAGGTGAGAAGGGGGATGGGGTGAGACCACCCTCAAATGGCTTCTATCCCACAGAAGGGGGGTTGCCTTATCTGGCATTATCTCTAAACCAGTTTCCTATGAACTTCTATAAACCTTATTTCCTTTTATTTTATCTATCTGGATATGAGATATCTGTACCACTCACTTTGAGACATTTCAAATGACACCAAAAGCATAACAGTCAATGATAAACATTCGCATTAAACCATGCTCTTGTGTGGGTTCTTAGTTTCTGAGAGGAAGAAAGGCTGTACTGGGGGAGGTCAAATGTTAATCAGCCAGCAGGGCCCTTTTGTCCCATAAATCAGGCTTCAACCAGTATTTTCAGTCTTACATAGCCATTTAAGAAAACAAATTTAGTTTCATATTTATGTTTAAATATTATTGGCTATTATTTTTATTTTTTATTTAATCAATGTTGATTATGAAAGTGAGCATGCAGCATGAGAAAGATATGATACATTATGAGATGTGCAATATGTCTAGAGACATGGAGTAGACATGATTTTGACCACTTCATTGAGTTTTGTTTCGTTTTGTATAAATTGTAGGCCTATCTTAATTTTGATCAATGTTTTATCAACCAATTACCTGTATTTAATAAATAAGAACCAAATATATAGCAGACAATGTTAGGCGCCGGCACGATCAATTGCATTCCATGTAATTGTTATAACCAAACACTGGGTTCAGCCCAGTGGCGTGACTAGGTTTTCTGGGCCCCCTAACAGATTTTTGTTATAAGAACGTTCTCCCAATATTCAGTGTTGGTTCTGGGAACATCTTGTTTTCTTGACATTAGAGGAACGTGTTTTAAAAGGTATGATGTTCCACAAACGTTCTTTCAACTTAATTTTGATTAACAATTTAACATTCCAAGAACATAAAAATGTCGTTAATATGTTATTTAAAAGTTAGTATGATGTTCCTGAAACATTCAAACAAGCACTGAAAGAAAGAAAAATAAGAACACAAACTACAACTTTCTTCAGCCACAGTCTTAGATGAAATCAACTGAAGATATTAAATCTGTGAAGATCTCAGCAGAGGAGGAGTAAACAACTCCACAAACAGCATTACCACTATCAATTGCATTCCACGTGAACTGGAGGGCGCCGAAACTCAGCTTGTGCCTCACAGATTTGAGAAATATAGGCTATCTATTATAGAAAGCTTGAAATGTATACCTTTAAACGAAACTATTCAAAACAAAAAGAAATAGGCTACTCTCTAATTATGTAATAATCTCTCTGGCGTTCATGGCGAGTCCGCATCATCAACTTCATCTTTGCAGAGACACAGAAAACTCTGTAACGTTAACAGTCTGTTCTGAGCACATGGTTAGCATATAATGTGCCGTGATTAGGGTGCATGCTGGTAATGCTGAGATGATTGAAATACCGAGTATATGTTATTGTATGTTTCATGTTGTACTTTATTTGTTAATTCTGTGTTTGCATTTATTTTGAGCCGATTCGAGTGTGAGACATGAGATTCGTATATGACGTCATGATGTAGTCAAGTGAACTTTAACTGGATATATAGCATGAATGAAATTGAACTGTTTACATTTCCAGCACATAAATCAAAGCTGTTTTGAAAAGTGTGACTGTGTGCAAGGGCGTAGATTTGGTTTGAACATTGGGGGGGTTGAAGTTTGGGTATGCCTCCTGATGCCTCCTTTTCATGTGATCATGGTATAAATATTGGGGGGTTGTATAGATTAAAATATTGGGGGGGTTATCTCCCCCCCAACCCCCACACAAATTACGCCCCTGACTGTGTGCATTTGTCTTGATCTACATAATTTGTATTCATTTATGTTGAAATTGATTCATTATAATGCAACGGTGAAGAAGCATTGCTTGAAGATGTATTCATTTAATATCATCCATTACAGGAGTAGGCTATTACACAAACAGCTCTCATGCACCTTGTCCATTCCAAATGTAGAATGTTCCAATATAGAGCTCATTATAATCTTTGAGACTGCGTAGAGGCTGTTATATTGTGAAAAAATGATCCCCCCTCATGAAACATTTGTCCTTATTTGTGACTATATTCACCGTTATGCTTTTAAGTTTCGACTTTAAAGTGTCCTTAATCGTTTTAATACTTAAAGATTGTTGTAAAGTTTATTACAGGCTCAATTATTTTTATTTTCCTTCACTAGAAGATAAAGGCCCGGTTTCACAGACAGGGTTTAGATTACAGGTTTTTTTTTCATGTGCTAATGTAGTGTAACACTGTTACACTATAACATCCTTTTGTTCAATCTGTAGTCACATTTCTTTACCAAAAAAAAAAAAAAAAGAACAAAATGTGAATTTTGTGATTAAGGAAATATTAAATGGGACATTCTACCAGAAACTTACATTATCTGTCCTTGAATTGTTACAGTGAATAAAAAAGTATTTCATCCAAAAAATCCTAAAACTGGCTCATAGTTGATTTCTGTGAGTTGTTCTGTAAAGGAATATGTCATTCATTAGGTTCTCAGATATTTTTTTCTTTATTAAAAACACTTTTGAAAATTACAAATCCTGTCCATGTCCTTGTCCTCAGCCAAATTGGAGCTACGTCATTCATAGTTTTGTTATGCTAAAAACTGATATTTAGGAAAAAAAAACCTCCATCAATAACAAGTTTAAGCTGTTATCATTCACATCAACTGATCAAAAACATAAAATTATATATAAATTCTACAAATAAATTCTATTTTACAACTGTCCCCATGTTTTGGTCAGTCCTGTCACGTTTACATAAAACTCTACATAAAATGTGTGAAATATGCTTTTAAGGGAATCACTCAGAGGAAGTGACATCATTTGTCCCAGGTGAAGCTGACATTGATCAAGGCTGAATTCTGTCATTGAATTGTATGATTTTAAGCTTGTTTTTGTATGGGTTCTTTTAGGACGACGAGCTAAAGGGTCAGGCCCTGTCATGGTAAAACATGCCAGAAAATAATGAAAATGTTTTAAATCCAAAACATGTCTAAAAAGGTTACTGAAATTCCTTGCTTGCATGTTAACAGTTTTTATGCTAGCATGCTAGCAGGCTGAGTAATGGCAGTTTAAAATGGCCGACCGTCAGGCCCTGTCATATTCCTGTGTGACACGGCCTTACAAATTAATGTTATTGTTCTTTTTCATTACATTTATTGCATATATTATGTATTTAACGCATGCAATAGTAAAATGAAGGCCCAGGTGCTTGATTTTTATACAACTGTAGCCATGGAAGTGATTGGAACACCTGAATTCAATTATTTGGAGGGCTGTCCCAATACTTTTGGCAATATTATGTATGTCCTTGGCTGAATTTTACCATAGTATAATATTACATTAACATTAAAATTATAATAATAATTTAAAAAAGAAATGCCAATCAAAACTTAAAATAAAGAACACAAAACATAACTTTTTCTGCATCATCAAAATCCATAAAGTCAGTCCTGTCACGCCATGGTCAGTCCTGTCACACAGGAAATTATGACAAAAGTGTACTATTTGAGGAAATATTAATGAATTAATCTCTTTAACTGTGTAGATGAAGGTGGGGGTATATATCCACTACTATGTTTTTGTAAAAAATCTCCTATATAAAGGTAGTTATTTTACAACTATATGGGTCCCTGGCGGGTATTCTGTGATTTTGTGTACTACAGTTGACCGAAAAGTTACTTATATTTCTTAAAGGAATTATAAAACCATGTTAGATACAATCAGGGACATGTGACTCAAAGAAATTTCATTAGGAAACCATTCTAACATATACAAATTTGTCTGTGACAAGGCCTGACATTTTAGGGGTGAGATGTGTATAAAAATGTATTTTATTCAATCATAAAAACATGCTGAGATGGCATGATATGTGTTTCTCATAGTTTAACATGTCCTCCATATGACTCAACGTTCAGATGTAAGAAAAATATATTTTTCCCCCCAAGATTTTTGGAAGTGGAAATGTACGTTTCTGGTAGAATGTCCCAAATGCTAACTCTAATCGTATCTTATTATCGGTTTACCATGGTACTTTTAGTTAAGATCTATTGGCTAATGTTTATTGAAGTTACTATACCTGTACCTACTTAAGACACAGAATAGATGAAGTTATTGTTTAAAAATTAACGCTTGGTGACAGCACCTCAGTGTACTTCAGGCTAATAAAGCTCATAAACGGATATATGCTAATAAAAGGTTCCGGTCCAACAGAATACTGAGTGACGTCTGTGTGTTTTTCTTCCGTAGCCTATAGTTTACTTAAATAACCGGTTATAAATCACGAAAATGGCTGCGCCAACAGGTTATGGGCCCAGGAGAGATTCAGGTAACCGATGGAGTAGATTGTATTTCGACGGAGATGAAAAGAACTAGTGCACACTGATCTAGCTGGTCCTATTGACCCAGTAGCTAAAGCCAGTTTCAAGTATGCGTTGGCATTTACTGATGACTATACGGTGCAGTGTTTGTGTATTTTCTTAAAGCTAAGAGTGACACTGTGAAAGCGTACTCGGTTACTAACGTAACCTCGGTTCTCTCTAGAAGAGGGAACGAGTACTGCGTAAGTATCTTACGCTAGGGGAAAATCCCTTTACAACCAGTATAACCGTCTTAAAGCAGAAAACTTAAAGGGATAGTTCACTTTGAAATAAATTTTTGGTATGTTTTAGCTTACCTCAAGGGCACCCAAGATGTAGGTGTCTTTTTTTCCGCAATAGTTTCAATTTTGATATTTTTAGGTCAAACCGTTCTTGACTGTCAGTCATATAATGCAGGTCGATGGTCACGGTCTCAAAGAGCATGCACAGAGTCCAAATTAAAACAATTCCCCGTCGTCCAAATTAAACAATTCCCCATCGTAAGTACACATTGATGGCCTAAGACACGAAACGAGCGGTTTGTGTGAGAAAACTTATACACAGCCATGTCGAAGTGATCTGATCTGACGTGTGCGCAGACTGGTGCATAGATATATACACTAGATGTCGCCTTGTCTACGGCAGTTCATTGGAACGAATGTCTTTAAGGCGACATCTAGTGTATATATCTATGCACCAGTCTGCGTACACGTCAGATCAGATCACTCGGACATGGCTGTGTATAAGAGGTAAAAACGATATAAATACTGTTCGTTTTCTCACACAAACCGCTCGTTTCGTGTCTTAGGCCATCAATGTGTACTTACGATGGGGAATTGTTTAATTTGGACGACGGGGAATTGTTTTAATTTGGACTCTGTGCATGCTCTTTGAGACCGTGACCATCGACCTGCATTATATGACTGACAGTCAAGAACGGTTTGACCTAAAAATATCAAAATTGAAACTACTGCGGAAAAAAAGACACCTACATCTTGGATGCCCTTGAGGTAAGCTAAAACATACCAAAAATTTATTTCAAAGTGAACTATCCCTTTAACGGTATAACGTTATACATGTATATAATTGGTTGTATTACAAAATGTTTAGGGATAGTTCACCCAAAAATGAACATTCTGTCATCAGTTACTCAAATTGTCAAACCTGTATAATTTTCTTTGTTCTGATGAACACTAAGGAATACATTTTGACGAATATGAAGGGACTGCAGATGAAAATTAGCCTGTATTGCTAAATCTGGCACATTTACATGTTGGACTTTGTACTCATGTTGATTAATTTGCGTTGTCCCTTTTAAATAAAGAAATCAAATCAAATCAAAAAATATTTGTAAACCAAGCAGATCTGGGGAACCCTTGACTTCCATAGTAGAAAAAAAAAATAAAAAAAAAATAAATTTTTTTTTATATATATATATATATACTATGGAAGTGAACAGATCTATTATTAAAATTCTTCAAAGTCAGCAGAACAAAGTTATACAGGTTTAGATGACAGAATGTTCATTTTTGGGTGAACCAAAAACCTTTATATGCAGTGTTCGATTTCTGGTTACAGCCTGTATGGTCCGGGTCAAATTTGACCCTAATTGGATTCAATACAATTCCCCAAAAATCATGCTATGAAAAAACAAAAACACAATCAGGTACAAATAATTCACTTTTAATATCAATGCTTTTCACACATTACAAAGAATAAATATATGAATTTATGATTTATAAAAATGCTTTGAGAATTGACAGTCTCCGATGCCCATAGATGGCAAAAAAAAAAAAAAGATTAAAATCAGTACAAAGCCCTTCTTACTGCAGGTATTTAATGAAAGTATAATAGCCAAAACCTTACCATGGAGTATGACTCAAGGTTTGATTATACTTTACTCCCTAAACCACGCAAAGATTTGCTTTATATTGATAATTGGCGTCCAATTAGCCTATTGAACAACGATTACAAAATTTTGGCCTTGATTTTTGCTAGAAGAATAAAAAAAGTATTAGATTCTATTATGGAACACAATCAGATTTTATGCCTAAGAGGCATATCTCCAACAACATTTAGTCTTAGATTTAATTGACTATTCATATTTAAATATCAGATGACAGCTTCATATTTTTCTTAGACTTTTTCAAGGCTTTTGATCATTTTCTTTATCATTCACTCAAGAAGTTTGGCTTTGGGAATTTCTTTTGTGATGCAATCAAAACTTTGTAGGAATGCAAATGGCTCAATTAAGCTTCAAAATGGGTCCTCACCCAGATCTGAAATCAGACGTGGAATTCGACAGGGATTCTCCCTATCTTTTTTTACTTGCAGCCCAACTTTTATGTGAACATATTAAAAATAGTAATTTACTTTTCTCGACTTTACTACTTTAAATTACACTTTCAAGATGAATTGGATTAAGCGATATTTAAAGTGCCCAACCAATCTGTGGAATTGTATTCCCCATTATGTCTTCTCTTCAGTTGGTGGGCTCCAGTTCTTGTTGGTATGCACTTATAATACTGAACAAATTCCTCTTAAACTCTCTTCGTTTCATAAACAAATGTTAAAGGCTTGGTCCCTAATTTACAAGCACAACTTCACTCCTCCTCATAGATTTTATATTTGGAACAACAGACATATTTTGTACAAAAACAAATCCAATTTTCTTTCAACAGTGGTATGACAATAATATTTTGCTTGTAAATCAATTATTCAACCAACGTGGTCAACTTTATAACTACTCTGAATTTATTCATCACTTTGGTATCCCTATTTCACCAAAGGACTTCTCTATCGTCTTCGATGCGATTCCTTCAGCTGTCATCTCACTTTTTAAAGGTGTTAAAGGGGTCATATAATGCCATTTTTGTACCAGTTATTATGATTCTTTAGGGTCTAATTGAAAAGTTTGTAATATATTTTAATAAAAAATTCTCATTAGTATTGTAAGAAAACACTCATTTTACCTGGTCAAAAACAGCTCTGTTTTCAGCACGCCGTTTAAGTGCATGTGTCTTTAAATGATAATGAGCTTTGCTCACCCCGCCCCTCTGTTCTGTGCAGACACCGTTTCTAACACAATAACCATAACGCGTTGTTCATTATAAACTTGGGATTATGAATTATATTGAGAACGTTGTATATAGAAAACCTGCCGTAATGTACCCTGAGTGTAAACCTTAGCCGCATTCATTGTGAAGCGTGAAAGCGATTTGCAAAGATTAATATAAAGGTTAATAAAACGTTACACTCACTTCAGTTCTCCTGGAGGTGCAGCAGGAACACGAATAGTTGGTACCGATCCTTTTTTCAGGAGCAGCTTCTAAGCAAAACCAGCTTTATACTGACCCTCGTTTGTAAAGCAGTCTGGTGTGTGAAATGATTCACGCAAACATGAAAGCATTGACGTTGATCGTGGGGAATATTCCCTTCGAAAACAAACTCAGCCACTGCGTCTTCAGCGGTTCGGATTTAGGAACATCAAAATGATGCTGTGTTCGTTATTACACCCAAGAACAGAAGACCACAATCGCTTAGACGCCATTCTGCTCCAGCGCATCAACAATGGTGGACTATGATGACAGCTCGCTCAGGGCGGGTCTGTGTTGAAACACTGCCGTCAATTAACAATCGTGGGAGGGGCGTCTGACTGTGTGATGTCACACGGACAGACGGCTTGATTTGAGACAGGGGAAAACATATAAGGAGATAAAAAAATTAAAAAAAGACCACTGGATGGATTTTTATTATCATTATATGATGGTTGTGTACAGGCACTGCCAACACACATTTCAGTACAATCAACATGTAAAAGTGCATGTACCATTATATGACCCTTTAATGGACTTGTTGATCCCCCTACACTGGTGGATGTGGAGGAAACAGCTGTTGGAAATATCTGTTTTTCGCTACAAACTAAAAATAAGAATAAGGCAGTTCGTCAACTTTTTCAACAGGATATTAGGAGTACACCCGCTGATGTATCTTATTGGTCCTCATTTGTTGGGAAAAAGTTTGGCTTTTGCCACACAAGTTTTTTTTTAACCAACAAAGTCAAAGTGATTTCATTCAAAATACTTCACAGGTTTTACCCCTCTAACTATTACCTGAAAAAAAAAATGAAAAAGGTTTTTCTGTGAAGAGCTAAACGAAACTCTGGTGCATTTATTTTGGTCTTGGCCACATACCAAGAAACTTTGGAGTAAAGTGTCTCAATTTATTGTTGTCCATATTTACCCTCTATTTGCTTTGCGGTGGGAAAATGTAGGCTATTGTTTGGTTTCACTCAACATGATAACAATTTATGTTCAGAGTATTATGTGGTAAATTTGATTATTATTTTAACCACATTTTATTTGCACAAGTCAAAATTCTTAAAAAAGAAACCAAGCTTTCTGGAGCTTGCTGCTAACATTAAGCACTATGTTCTCTCAATATCTGAGTGTACAAACAAAAAAGCTGTTAAATCACATGACCTCTGTAAGCTTTACAAGATATTTATTTAATTTAATTTTTATTTTTCTTCTTCTTTTGCCTTTGTTTACATTATACTTTGTTTTTGATAACCCATTGACCTCCATGGCTTTTTTGTGATTTATCCATAGACTTTTGATGTACAGAAGATGTTGTTTTCCTACTGTATGTCCTATCTTTGAATAAAAGTTATATACAAAATATATATATATATATATATATATATATAAAAAAAAAAAAATAAGAGGCAGTGTTGTCCAGTTAGGACATGCCATTTTTGTAATAAAGACATTTTAATTAAGGAGTGCCTCGGTTATCAGAGAATTCTTTCTCTACACTGCCTCTTAGATGTTCTACCTTGGACTGAAGAGCACCCAAATCAAACTCAAAAGGAATTGAGCACGCCATTCATCTTGAATTTAAACAAATAAAAATAAACTCTTGGAGATTTCCAGTTTTCCGTGTTTTCACTGTTATACGGTAGGGGGCGCTATCACACATCTTCTGAAAGAGGACAGAATCTCCTGATCAAAACACTGGCAAAAAAAAAAAAAAAAAGGAAGCAAAAACAAGCGATAAAAGCATTAATTGCTTATGCACGTTGTAGTCTTTGAAAACAAACACAATTTTCTCAGTTTTGGTTTAAAATGTTGCTGTTTTTATGAAACTTACCCACATTTAAGTGTTGATAAAAAAGAATGCCTGAAGCTACAGAGGTTCTGTTATTTATTTTGATATATTGTATGTTCAGATATTCATTCAACAAAATATTCTGGCGGCCATGAAAGTTTGTGAAAATGATTTTTTTTTTTTTTTAAACGCTGGCATTTGCAATTTTTAAATTCAAATTTAAAATGTTAAGACTCTGGTGGGGAAAGGTAATGAGCTCATTGTTTCTGCCTAAATGAATACATGATGTTGTTAGCTAGCATGATCTGATTCTGTATTATCTTAGAACTGTAGCCTACGTTTTGACATATTGCCATTACTTTCACACTAGTATATAAAAACATGCATTCGTGAATACACTCTGTCATTCATGAGCTCGGAACTCGTAATTATGATATTTTCGACTCCACTTGAAGGACACACAGTGTTGCCAGATGTACGATAATTACCATAGACAGTATAAGAAAGAGTAGCACACACACACGCAAGGTCTCTCGCTCCCTCTCTCTTCACGTTCTTCCCCCGGTAGATGTAGAATCCACAGATCAATGAGAAACCCTATGATTACAACGACCATCATTTTAAGTGTCACATAGGTCTGAAATTATCGTACATTATAGGATTTTTTCCATTATTGATCGTACATCGTACAGAGGTCAAAATTATCGTACAAATACGATAATTATCGTGTGTGTGAGCGAGGAAGCTGCTTTACGGACACGCCTATTTTACACACGTCACTCAAACACAGAACCAGGAAACTATTTCAGCTCCTCAGTTCAGAGAAACATAAACTGAAGTGTTGTTGAGCTGTTGTGTGTTTGTGTCTCTCTGTATTCATGCAGTAAAATGGCAGAAGCCAGAATTTCAGTGGATCAGGATGAGTTCACATGTTCAGTGTGTCTGGATCTCCTGAAGGAACCAGTGACCATTCCCTGTGGACACAGTTACTGTAAGATCTGTATTACAGACTCCTGGGATCAGGAGGATGAGAAGAGAGTCTACAGCTGCCCTCAGTGCAGACAGACCTTCAGGCCAAGACCTGCTTTAGGTAAAAACACCATGCTAGCTGAAGTGGTGGAGAAACTGAAGAAGACTAAACTTCCTGCTGACTGTTACGCTGGATCTGGAGACGTGGAGTGTGACGTCTGTACTGGAAGAAAATACAAAGCCGTCAAGTCCTGTCTGGTGTGTCAGGAATCTTACTGTCAAACTCATTTTGACCGTCATGAGGAATTTCACTCTCGTAAACCACACAAAGTGATTGATGCCACTGGACGACTGCAGGACATGATCTGCCGTAAACATGATAAAGAGCTAGAAATGTTCTATGTCACTGATCAACAATGTATTTGTGTTCTGTGTAAAGAGTATGAACATAAAATCCACAACACTGTATCAACTGCAGCACAGAGGACAGAGACACAGGTATGAACTGAGAGAGATTGATCACGCAGAAATGAAAGTGTCTTCATTTACTCACTCATTTACTCATGTTGTTCCAAACCGGTTTGACTCACTTTCTTCTGTAGATTGTAAAGATAATATTTTGAAGAATGTCTCGTCTATTTTACTCTATACATTGAAAGGCAATGGGGTACAAAAGTTTCAAGCTCCAAAAAGGAGAAAAAACATAAAAGTAATCTTAACAACTAGTGGTTTAAAAAAGAAGTGTGATTAATTGTATTAACGTGCACTTGTAGTGTACTTCAAATTAAAAGTATATTTAAAAAATAAAACTGTACTTGCAGATAATATAATATTACTGAAATGAAGGGCCCTTTAAGTGCACTAAAAGAGTACATTTTCATGACTGTTTCACTTAATAAATACACTTTGTAATGTCAAATTAAAGGTTTTACTTTAAAGTACCTTTTAATAATTTTTTATATTTCAATGCAACTCTTTTGCTCCGTGCTTTAAAGAAGTGCACTTATTTTACACTTCTTTTTATACTTGATTTATACTTGATTATAATTACAACTGCAGTGTGTTATTCAATATATTTAATGTTAATATATTTTTAATGCACAACTTCATTATTACAGTATATTTTAGTTTATCATAAATGCTTGTCTGTACATATGACAGTACACTTTAACTTATTTTTTTTAAAACAATAGAAGTAATTATGAAATAACATTTGAAGAAGTACTTAAAAATCACTGTTAAGTTCAGCTAATTGCTTTAAATATAAATTTAAACTATAATACATTTTAATTTAATGGCATTAACATGCAACTACGTGTCTGTAAACATTACATTCAGTTCACAATTAAGTGTATTCTTTTAAAGTATATTATTTACATGCATTTTTTTTAAAGGAATGCTACTTTTAAAAAACATTTTGCTGTTATTGGTTTGTCCTCCAGAAACAGCTGAAGGAGACGCAGATGAAGATCCGTCAGAGAATCCAGCAGAGACAGAAAGATCTTCATCAGCTGAGAGAGGCTGTGGAGTCTCATAAGGTGAGTCTGGAGAAGAAGAGAAGTGTGAGACGTCTCAGTTTGGACTCACTGAACTCACTGTGTGATTGTGATGTGTGTGTAACAGCGCTCTGCACACACAGCAGTGGAGGACAGTGAGAAGATCTTCACTGAGATCATCCGCTCCATTGAGAGAAGCCGCTCTGAGGCGACACAGCGGATCAGAGATCAGGAAAAGACTGCAGTGAGTCGAGCTGAAGGACGACTGGAGCGACTGGAGCAGGAGATCAATGATCTGAGGAGGAGAGACGCTGAGCTGGAGCAGCTTTCACACACACACCATCACATCCAGTTCCTGCAGGTAACAGAGATCTAGAACAACTGGATCATAGTGGACTTGAGCAAGAGACTCACAGAGAAACATTTCATGAGAGCAGAATGAGACTAACTTAAGCAGGGCAAAAAAACACTCTAAAGCTCAGCTATTTGCATTTAATAAAAACATTAAACTATTCCACATTCATTTAACTGCAAATAACATGCAATTAAGTTTCTGAAAACATTACAGCCAATCTGCACTTATATATTTTTAAAGTATAATATTTCTGTTACAAGTACGGTACTTTCTTTTTCACAAGGAGTGTAAGTGTGAAATACTAGAGTTTGTAGCATTAAATGATGAATATGAGAAGAATGTGCTGATTGTGTGAAAGTGCTGGATTGAAGCGAGTCACTGAAGAGAAGTGAAGTCAACAAGAGCCGCTCAGATCTGATATAGTGCAGGTTATTGGCTGAAGTGTGGAGATGATGAGTTTTGATTTGTGTTTTCTGTAGAGTTTCCAGTCTCTCTCAGCACCTCCTGAATCTACAGACGAACCCGACGTTTCCTTCAGTTCTCTCTCCTCTTTTGATGGCGTGAGAGAATCTGTCCGTCAGCTGAGAGACAAACTGGAGGATTTCTGCAAAGAGGAGCTCAAGAAGATCTCTGATAGAGGTAAAGTCCTGCGCCTCGTTTATACAGACGTGTGGAGAATGATCCGAAATGTGAACGTACAACAGTTTCTGAAATGTTCCTATGATTTATAAAACATGCGCACAAATAAAATCCCACACTGTAAAAATAAAAGGTGCCTGGAGGAACCTTTTGGGGTTCTTCACTTTGCCACACCGGCGGAACCGTCTGTAGATCCTCTAGGCACCCTTTAAAAAGGGGCGGTTCTCTGAGGAACCACACAGGTTTCCTGAGGAACTCTTATATTAGGCACCTCCAGGAACCAAACTTCAATTTTATTTTATTTGTATTAAATTAATTTCATGTTGTTACTATGGTTACCACCATTAACTTCTATTATAATAAACAAACTGAACCAAATACAAAATAAGAATTGTTTATTACATATTTTAGATCCATTTTAATACACTTCCATGCACTTGAAAAAAAAAGCTAGTAATAGATTAATATCAATGAATACACACACACACACACACACACAAAAAATTGTATAATACATAAGTAACATGAATAATCAACCATGTGTATACAATAAGCTAAACAAGAAAAGACATCTCAACAAAATGCATGGAAAAAACATGTTCCAAGTAATAAATCAATGTAAAAAATAACAATTTTGACTAATTAAAAATGTCCATCTTCACTTAATTTTAAAACATGTTTCAGTCCGCTTGTTAAGTCTGACGTCACTGTTTCCAAGTCCAAAAGCTCTATCTGATGCCAAAAACAAACAACAAACAGTGCTAATATACACTCATTGTGCTGTAATATTCCTGAAAATTAGGATCCTAACCTTTATCTCTATTCCGAATCTCTGATGGTTAGTTATTCAGCTATTTTGAATCATAAAATGTTGAAGTCTGGGATGCTGTTAGACTGGAGACTGTAATGTACACTATGGCTTTTGAAAAGCTTAAATGTGTGACTTGAATCAACAGTTCCCATAAATGGTTGTTGAGTATTCTCAATATCTAGAAACAAGATAGAGAAAGTAGAAGTAGAGGCTTCGACCCGGAAACAGTATTCCTTATGTCACAACAAGCAGAAAACATTTTCCATTTGAACAGAGTTAAGATGCAGTAAAATGATCTGTTGTTCTGTGAATGTTCACTGGTGAATTCAGTCATTTCAATAAGAATCCACACGATCAGCAATTTTGTGTGGTGCTTCATACATTACGTCACTACACTGCTGACAATGGTCAATGGACATTTTTGCCTGCGTAATTTCACGAAATTCACAAATGTGATGCACCTTTACTCACTGCAACATAAAATGCAATCAATTATAAAATCTTCACAAGGGACACGTGAGGTAGGCTACTTAACGAGTTAGAAAAGTGAAAAGGTGCATCAGCTTCATTTTCCTGTTTGTTTTTCCTCTTTTCTGGTGGATGGTCCAGGCACTTCAGTGATTTTCAGGTCTACAGGAGGATTTTTATTCTTGATCAAACTTCTATTTCAGCTTACCGAGATCCCTGCAAAGTACAACATTTACTGTTAGTAAGGTTATTAAAGTGATAGTTGGGAAATTTAAATAATTTCCTCAGCCTTGTGACGTTCCAAACCTGTTTGACTTTCTGTCTGTGGAACCCGAAAGCAGATCTCAGGCATAATGCAACCCGTCACCATTCAATATCACTGCATGAAACACAAGCATAAAAAAATTGTGTAATTCATTCATGAAACTATTCTTATGTACACTTGTCTAGTTCAATTCAATGCAACAATTTATGTAAAAATGGTTAAGCTCCAAAAATGTCCCAGAAAAGATCCTAAAAATAATCAATGAGTTCACAACTCATGTGTTATGGGTTGTGTTGTAAGTCTTATGAAGCCATATAATAGCTTTTTCCTTTTTTTTCTTTTCGAAAAAGACTAAACTTGAAGTTATAATTCAGGGTTCAAATGTCTTATATTCAAATGCATATGATTAAGGTATAGCCTATAAAAAATGCATAGCATTATTGGCTCCAAACCTGTGATATTATTTTTCTGAGTAACATGAATGAGATTTGAGAGCATGAGGGAAGATTTTCAGAGAATAACTGATTAAAAAAGTACACAGTCAAACAATATAATTTCACACAGAGAAAGTTCATAGTAATAAAGTACTTGCATGTGGTGTATAGGTAACTTACTGTAATTCAATGTTGCCTCTGAAATGTTCAGATTATTTTAGAAATGTACTGGTTGTTCTGGGGAAACAAAGCTGATTATTCACAACATAATATTTATTGACCAGTAAATGGCTTTAAAATGGTATTTGAGAGAATGAGGGCACCTGTAGTAAGTAAAGTTAGGCTAAACAAAAACAGACCAAACTATATTAACCGGCTTTTGTTATTCATAACAAACATCAATGACGACAGCAGGAATCAGCTAAATTAGTTAGGCTATCTCAGCAATTTGAAGACACAGTTGTACAGAATATGTTGAATTGAATGACTAAATCAATCTAAGACAATAAGTCAATAATTTCCATTTGTTCATTAACTTACGTTAGATCAACGTAGCATCGCGGCTAAAACCTTCATACCAGATACTGTGCAATAAACGAGTGGTAAACACTGTAAAAAAGTAGTAATGTATAATAAATTTAGTTTATATGTGTGTGTTTGAATATATAGTGAGTAGACTCTGTATTTATATTTATTTGGCGAGTTTACAAACCTTGTAATGGAGAGCCGAACAAACGGCGGAAGCTTTGATGAGAGTAGCCGTTACTTCAAATCCGATGACGTCGATCAGCTGAGCTTTGTTGCGCGCGAGCAGCGCGAGGATCACTGAAGCGACGACAGTAGAGGAATAGCAGCAGTTTCGTGACAGAATAAAACTTTTCTCCTCCTGGTTCTTCTTCTTCAAATAATAATTTATGAAGAAGTAGGTAAAATTATTAATTTATTACTATTATTTATTCAATAATAATTAATGAATTCTTATGATTAATATTATTATAATTTAGTGTTATTGTTTAAGGTTTAAATTAATCAATAAAATAGGCCTATAGATACTAAATAAATGTAAGCTACCCAGGTGAAAAAGACGTAGGCTACTGTTAAATGTATTAAAAATGTATTAAAGTATATTTGTATTGTAGACCTACTAAAAACACACTCAAGTACATTTTTAATAGTACGTCTTTTTCACCTGGGCATGTATACTGAATCAAACTTAAGTAGCCTATAATAATAATAATAGGATAATAATAATCTTATTCTGGCCTCACTGAACCATTGGGTTCCTCCAGATGCTGGCTTTAACATAAGAGATCTTCCAGGAACCACTTAAATGTTAAAAGATCTTCCAATAACCCTTTTATCGCATTCAAGTTCCTCTATTTTCCCTCAAAGCACTTCGAGGTCTCATGGTAATGAAAAGGTGACTCCAGAACCTCTGAACTAAATACAAAGTGCTTAAAGGATCCCATAAGTTCCAGCAAGAACCTCAAAGATTGTCAATGCTCCTCCAGTAACCCTACTATAGGAGAAAGAGCTTTGAGGCACTTAAATTACATTTTGAAGTTCCTTGAGTATCCGACAGGATATTTGAGGCTCCTTTAGTTTTTACAGTGCACTTTATAAATCACAGTTCATCTTTAATTCAAGTGCATCAACTCTACAGAACAGCCACAAACATCCCTTGATGGTTTAGAAGTAATAAATACTTACCGGTATGTTTATATTGAAATTGAAATCCATTGAAATTTAGGATTGAATCCGATACGTGTGTTTTATATATGAGGCATCTGGAGATTCTTCTGTTCTCAGAAATGAGTCCTGCATCATCTAATATCAGATTAGAAACGTCTTAGAAATGGATGTATTTTATCTTGTCATTTCTCTTCACACTGTTCATGTCTGTTTATTTCCACAGTCACATTCACCAACATGAATCCCAAGACCAGGAACGACTTCCTACAATGTAAGTCACTGAGAAACAAGCAGACAAACTCACTGAATGTGTTCATGTTCTTCCTGTAGAAGGAGAAATAAACACGATAGAAGAGTTTTATAATTGATCATGTAAATGATGATTTGCACAGGATATCTGATCAGCTGCACTGAGACACTGATGATACATTGTTCAGATACATTACATACATTCTGATGTGTTTTCTCTCCATCAGATTCCCATCAGCTGACTCTGGATCTGAACACAGTGAATAAACACCTCAGTCTGTCTGAGAGGAACAGAGTGATTACTGACACTAACACACAACAGTCGTATCCTGATCATCCAGACAGATTTGATTATTATTCTCAGGTGTTGTGTAGAGAGAGTGTGTGTGGACGCTGTTACTGGGAGATTGAGTGCAGTGGTGAATATGTGTATATATCAGTGTCATATAAGAGCATCAGCAGGAAGGGATTGGGTAATAAGTGTGGATTTGGACGTAATGATCAGTCCTGGAGTTTGATCTGCTCTTCCTCCAGATACACATTCATACACAATAACAAACACACTGATCTCCCTGTAAAGTCCATCAGCAGAAGAATAGGAGTGTATGTGGATCACAGTGCAGGAACTCTGTCCTTCTACAGCGTCTCTGACACAATGAGCCTCATCCACACAGTCCAGACCACATTCACTCAGCCGCTCTATCCTGGGTTTTATGTTTGGTTTGGATCATCAGTGAAACTGTGTTGATGTTTCAGAATAGACTGTAGAGAGATTTTACCCATAATGCTTTGAGCTGATAAATCAGTAACAGTGAGATGTTACAGAGACTCTTATTTTAATTTTCATTAATATAGCTGAACTTCAGTGTTTTAGAGTCTCTTACATTTTCACATGATTTTTGGAAACCTCAAAATGTGAGTAAACAAGATGCAACAATGTTAGACTATTTCGTTCTAATGTTAACAAATTCACAAGATTGTGTTGCTCTTAAGATTTATATAATCCAAGTAGTCAGAATATAATACTACTAAAACAACTTGTCTTTTCTATGAAGTAATGATACAAGCTCAGAGACATTTATAATATTTTGATGTTTTTGATGTACAGTACACAGAGTGTCTTGACATGGTGTTCTGGATACTGACATTTTGTTATTTATTTTTAAAGTCCCCCTGTGGTGAAAATCAAGCTTTTAATGTCGTTTATATGTCTATGTGCTGTTTTTAATATGCTTTAAGACAAACCATGTGCAGATTCATAAGTCGACACCATTGATGAGTATTTTAAACTGCAGTGAACCAAAGACAGTCTCAAAAACACGCTTTGAAATCGCTGGTGTTTCTGACGTCACAAACTACCTTGTAACCAATCAGATCAACGTGTGATCGTCAACCAGTGGATCTCTGAGCTGGTGTGAGTGAGTGGAGGCGGGGCTCATTTGCATATTCATAGAACTGCACATACTAAATGAGGCAAGGGTGTAGAGTTACATTCAAGCTGTTTTAAGACATGAACAATTTTATTTTCCAACGAATAAAAAAAGCGTTTAAATGTGTCAATTTGGTGATCAAAGGTGAGTTTCAAGGGATAAAATGATTGACTACAGGGGGACTTTAACTCTTTTCAGACAGATTACTATGTGATAATGCAGCTGTTTTATTCACATATTCATCAAATCAAGTCAAGTCACCTTTATTTATATAGTGCTTTTTTCGATACAGATTGTTTCAAAGCAGCAGTGATAATATTATATATATAAATATAATTATAATAAAATAATGCAACAAAGTTTGTTTTGGCTGGACAGCACCCAACACACATTCATGAACATATGAATATATGTCAGGCCACAAATCCACAATAAAACTATGCATGGGTGTGCATTGCCACCCCTCGCAAGATATTTCAAAAACAAACTTAAAAGTTAATATATTTATTAGGGATGCACCGAAATGAAAATTCTTGGCCGAAACCGAAAACCGAAAAAGAGGAAACTAAGGCTGAAAACCGAAACACCGAAATAAATTATGCCAATTATTAGTACCATTGCATTTATGGCTATGACTGTGTACTAACTTTACTATAATCAAGGCATTGCATAAATTAATATTAAAGTTTCAAAGAATAAATCAATTAAAATTGTATGCAAATATTTATTTAGCACATTGCAAAGTATAAAATTAAATGTTTAACTTGACCCCACTCATGTGTACATTAAATAATAATGTAAAAGCCTACTGGCCTGCAGAAAGGTTTAAAAATGAAATGTTCTCTCATAAAAACAAAGTGCATTTAGGTCAATACTGCCATAGCCCATAATAATATCTGCAGCTATATGCTCATGGACGTGAGTTGCAAAAACCATAAACAGCTAAGGTAAACACACACACCTCTGATAAATGACGGCTGCTCTGCACACACACGCAATGTCTCTCGCTCCCTCTCTCTGCCGCGCGCGCGCTACGTATGCGCGCTCATGCTCGCTCGCGATTCCGGGAGATTTAAACTAATTTGCGGGCATCAGGGAGCCGCTATCAATACGCGGGAGACTCCCGGAACTTCCGGAAGACTTGGGACGTCTGTGTTTTAAAAATCGCTGTCCGTGGGTCACTCTCAGATATATTGAAATACGTCCACACCGCAGATATGTTGCTTCAGACAAGCACGTGCAGGTCGCGGTATCTGCTGTTTGCGTCATCACAACATTTCGGCCGTATATATATATATTTGTACAAACTTTAATTGTGATTAATCGATCTGACAGCACTAACCAAAATTAATAAAATAATAACAAAAATGTTCAATTAAGTACACAAATACATTTTATCAAAATAATAAATTGATTAATATAAATTAATACACATTGATTTAAAAAAGCAAATAACAAAATAAATAATTAAACAAAAATATTTAATTAAAATAAATAGCATTTGCACATTTAGCACTTTTATATTTAAAATTTTCCACAGTATTAATTAGGTCTTTATTGAAAATATACTTGTATATTTTAGACTGTGTGTGTGTGTGTGTGTGTGTGTGTGTACATTTATACTTATGTAAATTTACACATGCATATTTATATATAATTATAAATATGAACATAAAAAGAGAAAAGTGCACAAATGCAAATTACACATGCATAAAAAGTAAAAAGCTCAATAAATCCCCCCAAAAATTGCTTAAATCACTTAAAAACAACTAAGTGCAAAAAAAAGGTAAACTTGCGAGTTTTTGAACTCAGCTTTTACGTTTTTTCAGTGCATTTCTGTGTTCTCGTTGTTTTTCTTGAAAGCAAGTACAGACTCTGTGTGAATGTTCAGATGTCTGCAATAACGACAATAAGCAGCAGATGTCAGCATTTATCTTTTGTTTCTGTCCGAGTGCACCTGTCAGAGAGGACCGCACGTGACGTCCCACACCTCACCTTATCCGTCCCGCCCCTGACGTCACACACACACACACACACACACACACGCACACACGCACACGCACACGCACACACACGCACACACACATTGACACATATATTCATTCACGCGCTCATACGATTGAAAAAGCCTCGACTCTCAGCTCAACTCTACAGAAGGGACGTGGTGGTGGAAAAAATTGGGATGTGAGTTTTAATAAATCTAGACTGTGTTAACATATTATGAGTTCATGAGTGCATTTATGTTCTTTCAAGAACCAATCTATAAAAATAGATCTTCTCTGCACTTTCAGATTGACAAGTCTGTGCTCTCTGTCATGACTGATGAGCAAATGGCAAAGTATATAAACTCATATGGTGATCGACTGGCTGTCCTCTCCTTCTGTCAACAAACAGCGTCCTGCTCACATGAAGAAGCTCTGTTACAGAATTTGAGAGATAAAATTGAAGCAGGGAAACTGGGATCAAAGTCAGCTAAAACTTTGAATGTTAAACCATGTGTCTTCCCTAACCAAAAGAAATGTATCTGCAGAAAAATCTTCACTTCTGCCGTAATGGATACCAACAAGTGAGGACCAGTAATGGTGGTGGCACTAGACATGTGATGGTTGAAAAAAATACTTTCCTGTTTTACAAATCATGGAAATGAGAAAGAACCTTTTTCCCCCAAGTGGACAGTCACCAAAGGGACTTCACTTTTCATGTTTGTGATTTTAAAAGAAAGCAAATACCCTTGGATGGCACTGTTGGATATCTGTATGAACAAACAAAACTGAAAATGTTAAGATTTTACATTTGCACTAAACAGGAGGTGTGTCTCACAGACGTAGAGTCTTTATCTGATGGAGAAGAAGAGGAATGTAATGAACACTCAACACTTGGATTAGACAGTGATACTGAGAGACCTGCTGAAAAACTGTTATCGCATGGATGTGACAGTGATTCTGAGGATTCAATCACACATTTATTGGATGACGGACTTTCATCTAAAAGAGACACCAAGAGGAAGGTTAGTAAAATCACCAAGACTTTGACTTTAAGTTATTTAAATGTATGTTGGGCTTCATTTTTAAATACAGTGACAGAATTGTTGTACATGTGTTTAATTTAGCTGATGGCTATTAATATCATTAATTTAGCTGATGGCTATTAATATCATTAATTTAGCTGATGGCTATTAATATCATTAATTTAGCTGATGGCTATTAATATCATTCATTTAGCTGATGGCTATTAATATCATTAATTTAGCTGATGGCTATTAATATCATTAATTTAGCTGATGGCTATTAATATCATTAATTTAGCTGATGGCTATTAATATCATTCATTTAGCTGAATGGCTGAGTTAATCATTGAATGTTATATTGCATGTTCTTCAGAGAACTAGAGGAATGGAGGATGTTCCACAGGTTTGACTTTAGAGACCATGGGAGTAGAGACACCCAGCACTTCACACAGCTTCCTTTCATCACCAGATGTTACCAAAAGAACCGGCACAGTCCAAAGACTCACAAGCACCTCAAGTGACGAGGAGACTGATGAACTGTGGAAGCAAAGTGTGCCGGAACTGAAGAGTCCACAGCATTCACATGATATACAACGAGGCTGTGAATTCGTTGACTTGACTGATCAGATTCCTCCACAACACAACAACATATTTGAAACCCTCGGAGATGATGATAAGGAAGACACAGTTGAGTGGAATGAAGGTGATGAACTTGGACAATCAGATGAAGACCAAGCAATTGTGATGACATGGAATCTGAACGAGAACATCATACTGGTAAATGTGGTCCTAATGTACCAAATGTCTCAGTATAGATGTGAAAAGGAAATATTGGACTAAAAGCATTAAATGGTATTTATAAAATAACCTTAAAACTGTAATGTATATCCTAATTATAATAGAAAATAAATCCAGGGGACATTTAAGGTCACAGTACATACAATGTCCCCAGCTTTGTGCTTCTCACTCATCACTAGGCAACTGTTACATGATCTACAGTGACACTTTTTTATGTTTTTATAACAATGTGTCTCACTTTCATGTTTTGCATGTTTATTGATCCTCCAGAATGCAGAGCTGAATGAAGCTGAAACTGAGGGACCATCACCACTCTCAAGTGATCCTGCACTGCTGGTGAGAGATTCACAAATGTTGCATGTCATGTGGAAGCCCTTTACATAATAGATCATCAGTCCTAATATTCCTGCACTGTCAATTCAAAATACACAGATTTGTTTGTAAGATTCGACTTTTGTTTGTTTAGATTTTTTTTAAAAACAAATTTTTTTTTAGATTACACAATAAGGAACAAATAATCTACAAAGACTCTATAGATCATATACACAATATATAAGAACAAACAGTAACACTTTAAAATAAGTTTCATTTGTTAACATTATAGTTACAGTAACTACCTTAGTTATCATGAACTAAGAATGAACAATACTTCTTCAGCATTTATTAATCTTAGTTAATATTAAGTTCAACATCTACTAATACGTTATTAAAATCAAAGGTTGTATTTGTTAACATTAGTTAATGCTCTGTGAACTAACATGAACAAACAATGAACAGCTGTATTTTTATTAACTAACATTAACAAAAAAGATTAATAAATACTGTAACAAATGTATTGCTCATTGTTAGTTCATGATAGTAAATACATTAACTAATGCTAACTAATGAACCTTATTGTAAAGTATTACTGAACAAACCATAGGCATGTTTTACAGGAACAGTTTTAAATGAAAATTCTGTTGTCATTCAATGCAATTATGAAGAATGGGGACTGGACTGTGTCAGGAAAATATATCTTAAGTCATTACTCAGTTGTCAACTCCAGTGTCCCGTTGTTAACAGAAAGTACATGAAAATCTTTTATTATATACAGTACTGTGCAAAAGTCTTAGGCACGTTAGTATTTTCAGTAACACAATGGTTTTAAGCCAGTTATTTATATCTTTTGCTGTAGTGTGTCAGTATTGCATGTGTTTTGAGTCTGACAACAGCCAGTATGATCTGATCTCACCATCATCGATCAGGTTTCTTCAAGAGTCTTGGAGATGTTGCCGCAGTTTTCTGGATTTAGTCTGTCTCAGTTTTTTCTGTTTCTTCATGTAATCCCAGACAGACTCGGTGATGGTGAGATCAGATCATACCGGCTTCTTGTCAAACTCCTTGTGCTTACAAAAACGTCTCTGGATTATTACAATTAATGTTTGGAAATGTAAACTGATATTTCCTACTGACACAATACAGAAAAAGATATAAATAACTGGCTTAAAACCTCTTTTTTGTGGGTGAAAACACTAACATGTTTGCACATATATAGTAAAGTAACAAATTTGGAAAACTTGGAGCCAAACTGAAATGCTCCAAAACTAACTAAAATAAATGATCAAAAGGTTATTTTACAGTTTTTCTCAATCGCTTTGGCTCAAATGGGACTTTTTTTCCTCACAACAAAAGGTTCAGATCTTTAAACAATTAGTTTTAATTCAACAGATTTGAATTCTTTATTGATTTAAGCATGTGTTTTAGCATGTGTGCAAAAGAGTTAGTACGATTTTCTGCAATTTGCACAATAACTAAATCCACATGGCTTGCTGATCAAAACTGATGAGTTGATTCTCAGTGAAACTGTCAAACTCTTCACAACTTCTAAACATTCTTTCATTGTGAGCCATCACATGCTAAAATAATCCATTCAGTTTTCAAAATCTGTCAGACGTGTGATATTCCATAAATATTTTTGAGATGGAATGTTTGTAATGTCTGTAGGAACATCCCTTAACTGTATAAATGCATGTCTTTATACAGTAACTTCTGTAGAAATGTGTTATATGTAAACTGAAAATTCACAGTTGCATGTCGTTGAAGAGAAAGACATAATAGAGTGTGTAAAAATGAACAAGCAACTGTGAATCTTCAGTTTACATGTAACATATTTCTGCACAAATAAATATACTGTATGAATACAAATTATAAAAATTGACTTGGAAATGCCAATATAAAATGAACATTTGTATTCATACAGTACATTTATCTGTAAATGTACCTAAAAAGCTCAGTGTGATACACAAGAACATTCAGCCAGACAAAACTGACATTATTGTATACACTGTAAAAAAAAAATCCTAATTTTACAGAAAATAACTGATTTTTTGACGATCATTTTCTTTCATTTTAAATTGTACTCAAAACACTGTAAAATTACAAATAATATCTGTAAAATAAAAATTCAGCTGTTATTTTAGGTATTGTGACATTAATGACAAATTACAGTAATTCGCATTTTTTATACAGAAAATTGATTGTATTTTTCATACAGTATTTTTTCTGTTTTCTTAAATTACATGAAAATGTATGTAAAATTACAAATATAATCTGTAATTTAACAGAAACAAAACAGTTAAATGATAAAATGGTCAAATGACTGTCAGCTCCCCCAAAAAACTGTAAATCATCCTAAATTAAATAAACTGAAAAACACTGTTATTTTACAGGTATTTCCTGAATAATCACGATCAAATACCTTCATTGTAAAACAAATTTGTAAAAAAAGGGTCAAATGTCAAACAAAAACCCTAAAATTAAAGTAAAATATGCTAATTTAAATAAAGTGTAAAAAACTTTAAAATAAATTTGATGTCACCATGATTGAGATCAGTGTCTGCTTTAGTTGGGCTCATGACCCTTGAGATTTTAACTTGTGTTTTTCTCTGACTGCTTTAACTGTGTATTTCATACATGTTTGTTATAGCAATAAATGCTGGAGAAAATATCAGATAATTTTGGTCATTCGTTGATGATGTTATAGTCATATGATGATCTGATTCACTGATGTGTCAGTCAAATCTCTGAATATATTAGCTTAGATTACATAATATGTAGATGGAATTTAGCTTTATACAAAGTCTATAAATGTCATAATTTTTCACTTAACCCTTGAAGTATTGTGGTATCAGTATTATAACAATCTGAAATTTAATAATAAAAAAAAAAGATCTATATTGTACAGAAAAAGTTTTGAGCTGGTTCATTTTTTTAGTAGAGACATCAAGAATCAACATATGAATCTCAACAATGGTGACAACCAACAAAGCCTTTTTGTGACTTTATGGTAATTCAGATTTTTTTTCATTGTCACCATTGTTGTGATTCATACGCTGATTCTTGATGTCTGAGTGAGTCTATGTGATCCTGTCAAAACATTTTCTGTATAATGACTTCATAAAATCTGAGTATCACAGCACTTCAGGTTTAGCAGTTTTGTCATGCAAAATGAACAACTATATTTAACGACTTAATCAGATATTTCACTTCAGGTGGTATTAATAAAGCAGGACACTACATGATGACTATTATCACTCAAAAGTGACCAACATCATCTGATCTGAGTTTCTCTTGGATTACTACAATTACAAATATGCATCAGAGACACACCGTTAATGCAGCCAGAGAAACATTAAAGTTAAACACTAAAAGTTCAAGTGCCCAACTAAAGCAAACACTGATCTCCATCATGGTGACATCAAACTTTATTCTTTTCAATAAAACTTCAACTTCTAAACCTCTGTTAATTCTCAATAAGAATGTTAGTATGAAAGAATTAAAGTCTGGATTGTAATAAGATTGCGCACCTGTTGCTATGACAGCAAGTCCAGGATGAGCGTCGAAGAACCAAACAATCCAAGATCATGCCAAATCGCCAACAATCAAATCCAGCTAACCGAGTTAGCGACGTACGAAGAACGGGCCCCTGGTGTGTGTGTGAATATGAATGTGTGTGTCTCATCCTGTGATGGTCCGGCCATTCTGTCCAGGGTGTTTTCCTGGCTCCGACCCGAGACGCTGGGAAAGACTCTTTTCTTCATTTCAGAAACTGTTGTACGTTCATATTTCGGATCATTCTCCACACGTCTGTATAAACGAGGCGCAGGACTTTACCTCTATCAGAGATCTTCTTGATCTCCTCTTCGCAGAAATCCTCCAGTTTGTCTCTCAGCTGACGGACAGATTCTCTCACGACATCAAAAGAGGAGAGAGAACTGAAGGAAACGTCGGGTTCGTCTGTAGATTCAGGAGGTGCTGAGAGAGACTGGAAACTCTACAGAAAACACAAATCAAAACTCATCATCTCCACACTTCAGCCAATAACCTGCACTATATCAGATCTGAGCGGCTCTTGTTGACTTCACTTCTCTTCAGTGACTCGCTTCAATCCAGCACTTTCACACAATCAGCACATTCTTCTCATATTCATCATTTAATGCTACAAACTAGTATTTCACACTTACACTCCTTGTGAAAAAGAAAGTACTGTACTTGTAACAGAAATAATATACTTTAAAAATACATAAGTGCAGATTGGCTGTAATGTTTTCAGAAACTTAATTGCATGTTATTTGCAGTTAAATGAATGTGGAATAGTTTAATGTTTTTATGAAATGCAAATAGCTGAGCTTTAGAGTGTGTTTTTGCCCTGCTTAAGTTAGTCTCATTCTGCTCTCATGAAATGTTTCTCTGTGAGTCTCTTGCTCAAGTCCACTATGATCCAGTTCTTCTAGATCTCTGTTACCTGCAGGAACTGGATGTGATGGTGTGTGTGTGAAAGCTGCTCCAGCTCAGCGTCTCTCCTCCTCAGATCATTGATCTCCTGCTCCAGTCGCTCCAGTCGTCCTTCAGCTCGACTCACTGCAGTCTTTTCCTGATCTCTGATCCGCTGTGTCGCCTCAGAGCGGCTTCTCTCAATGGAGCGGATGATCTCAGTGAAGATCTTCTCACTGTCCTCCACTGCTGTGTGTGCAGAGCGCTGTTACACACACATCACAATCACACAGTGAGTTCAGTGAGTCCAAACTGAGACGTCTCACACTTCTCTTCTTCTCCAGACTCACCTTATGAGACTCCACAGCCTCTCTCAGCTGATGAAGATCTTTCTGTCTCTGCTGGATTCTCTGACGGATCTTCATCTGCGTCTCCTTCAGCTGTTTCTGGAGGACAAACCAATAACAGGGAATGACACATAAAACTACTAGCACACAATAAGGGTTAAAGATCTAGCATGGCGAGTTTATACTGTAGGTTCAAACCACAGATCAGTGAAGTTTGATGTTATTGACGTCATCATCTTTGATTTGGGCTCTGAGTACATGAGATGATTAATGATTTGATTTGTGAATCAAAATTGGTCCTTTAAAAAAAAGTACTTTTAAAAGTAGCATTCCTTTAGAAAAGTGCATTTAAATAATATACTTTAAAAGAATATACTTAAGTGTGAACTGAACGTAATGTTTACAGACACGTAGTTGCATGTTATTGCCATTAAATGAAAATGCAATTAGTTGAACTTAACAGTGATTTCTAAGTACTTCTTCATATGTAATTTCATAATAACTTATATTGTTTATAAAATATAGCTAAAGTGTACTGTCATATGTACAGACAAGCATTTATGATAAACTAAAATATACTGTAATAATGAAGTTGTACATTAAAAATATATTAACTTTAACCCTCTGGATTCTCTTCACATAGCAGCAAAATAGACTTAAAATACTCCGTCATTTATGGTCATGCAGGCATAAGAAATATGAAAACATTATTTTTAAAATGTCTACTTTTTTGTGTTCACTTACAATCGAAACAATGTGTTTTTGTAAAATTTGTAAAATAAACGGTGTGATTTCTGCCTCTCCGTCTCCGTGAACTTTGTGAACTCCGTGCACATCTCTAAACTTAAACAACACTCAGCGAATCCTAGTCACACAGACATGAGCAATATATCTTTATAAACATTTAAGTGTCTACTTTTAAATGATCTAATTCAAAGCGAAAACAAATATTCTGTGTTTATGTAATCTGTATGAAAAGAGAGAGATGTCAGTCGTTCTCATGGCAACTCATTATCTGCTAATGTGAACACGGCCCTGTTTGTGCTGAATAGTGTAATGACACCTTTGCCATTAATATGTTTATAAGCAACTGAAAAAAGCACAAATGTCAGGGCATGTCAAAACATCTCAAGGGCCCCAAAAACACATTGGACCCCTAAGGGTTAAATATATTGAATAACACACTACAGTTGTTATCAAGTACTTTACATGTGCTTTAGTATGTCAACACATCAAAATAAGTGCACTTCTTTAAAGCACGGAGCAAAAGAGCCACATTGAAATTATTATTAATTATTATATATATATTATATAAAAATAATTATTAAAAGGTACTTTAAAGTAAAACATTTAATTTGACATTAAAAAGTGTATTTATTAAGTGAAACATTAATGAACATTTACTCTCTTTAAGTGCACTTAAATGGCATTTCATTTCATTAATATATTATCTGCAAGTACAGGGTGATTCTCTGAATTGGGTGCCTTTTGGGTCATACTTTTTTTCTTTTCTTTTTTTTTACCTTAAATAGTTATTTCTGATCATTTCATGTGATCGTGTGTGGTGGATGTTGGTGAGTCGGGGTCAGGTTAGTTTGTTTCTTTTTATTAAATGGATTTTGTTTATAACAAAGAATACACAACAACATTAATCTGGTTTAATAAACTTTATTTAAACTTTCGTTTGGAGTTAAGTGCGCATACTAGTGATGTATGTCTCGAGACCGGTCTTGGTCTCGAGACCACTTTTATGTGGTCTCGGTCTTGTCACGGCCTTGACGGTCTTTGGTCTTGGTCTTGTCTTGGTCTCGGACCTCTCGGTCTTGTCTAGGTCTCGCTGTCTCAGACCGACATAGTGGTCGGGGAATTTAGCAATACAATACTACAATATCCACGACGACACAACGTTCGATAATGCAACATTATTATCCGCAACGGAACGGATTGAAGCGCGCGTCCGAGTGAAAGTTCGGCGTGTGCGCGAGCCACACCAGAAAACACTTTATCCGCGCCACTGATCGCAGCTGCAACAAGCACTTTGATCACTTGATTTAAAAAAACACATATCAGTGACATGATGGGTTTTAACTTCATTCAGGAGATTTTGGGTAACTGCACAACTGACAGATGACTTTGAGCGCACCGCCAACGGTGTGTGTGTGTGTGTGTGTGTGTGTGTGTGTGTGTAACCATAGCGACAAAACGACCAACTTTCGGATCCTGCACTTATAAGCCTATAATTTCGTTTTTAAAAATTGAATTATGTATTTAAAAGTTGCAGAATGGATTCATTTGGAGACTCCGAAATCGGCAGAGATAGGCAGGCATTTGCTTAGATGAATTTGTGACTTTGATATCTGTGTGTGTGTGTGTGTGTGTGTGTGTGTGTGTGTGTGTGTGTGTTGTTTTATTGTATTTAAGATGGTGTTAGACTAAATAAATGGTCTTTTAAATATCATATGCATATCTCCGTTGTGTTGACTAAACATTATCCAAGTTTATAATTGTGTATCTTTAATTTGATGTTACGATTTCATCTACACATTAAGTATAATTTCAATTGGTTACATATTTCTCATTCTTTAGACAGTTGTTGGAGGAGCAAGATGGTGTTTCGAGGTGTTTGATGTTTTGATGAACCATCAGTACCAGTCATGTCAGTCCTCAACAGTACACAAAAGTTAAGGGAGTCTCAATCCTCTAATAGTGCAGTAACAGCCGTCATGCAATTGCTACACATAGTTGATCTCACCCAGTCTGCAAAAACATTTACAGTGAGCTGCTTAGCAAGTTGCTTAGCTTCAACACTAGTCTGTTTTTTTTCCCCTCCGGTCTCGACTTGGTCTCGGTCTTGGTCTCGACTTGGTCTTGGTCTTGACTTGGTCTGTCTTGGTCTTGGTCTTGGTCTTGATACCCTCTGGTCTTGGTAGTGTCTTGGTCTCGGTTTAGGCGGTCTTGACTACAAGTCTAGCGCATACTCTTTAACGTTTAGTTTGAGTTTATTCTTACCGGTTTTTTTGTCTGTTTGTTACATCGGAGTCCCGTGAGCCAGTGCACCATCAGAGGGCCAATGATCGGGCCGTGACAATTCTGGTTTTTGCTCCGGGGGAACTCCAAGGACTATTTCGCTTTTCCTTTTGTTGTTTATGTATAAGAAGTACATGTATTAAGTGAAGTTATTTCATAGTATTATTTGAAGTGTTTATTTATGTATATGTGATGTTTTCATATTTGTTTATTGTGTGTAATGGCCATTATATGTCTTTGTATCCCCCTTTTTGTGTTAATTGGTGCTGGACACCAATGTATAAATTGATTAATTGTTTCTGTGTGAGTTAGTAGTGTTCTGTGAGAGAACAGGTCCTGTAGACCTTAGACCTCTGTAAATGTTTGAAAGGCAAATGCAGTGACTCATCTTTATTGTATGCTTTTTGTTTGTTGGTTTTTTATTTTATTTTTTTGGTATGTTTGGTTAACCTCAGTTGGGTCAACATTTGCTTTACTTTTGTAACCCCATTCTGTGGAAATAAACCCCTAAACGTTTGCAGTAGCCTGCTGCCTCCGTGTTCCTTTTCCTTTACTGGTCACATCTATCACATAGTGGATTAGTCAAACCTTTAAGAAAATACATTTTCCCACCTCAGGCATGAAATTCTAATCGATATTGAGTGTTTTTTCTTACTGAAAGTTGTTTTGGAGTTCAACCCCGTCACAGACCACTTGGACCCTGTTTAAATATGATTTAAAAAGATTTTCAAGTAAATTTTTGTAGAAGCTTTTCAATGAGATGTCCCTTGTTTGATATCATTTATTGCATGTAGAATTTTATTTTTAAATACTCACCATTTGAATACCAAATCAGGTCATGAAAACTGTATCTAACATTGGTCTTCATATATTATCACAAAATATGCATTAACATTAGGATTTAATTAGGCTTTCATATTTTTTCCAACTGTCCTGTAAATTCTGCACACAGCAAAACAAATATATACCTAATTTGTCTTCTTATCACGAAAATATTAATAAAAACTATCAAATAACATGGGTTGAACTCAGCATAACGGGGTTGAAAATGATAACAGGGTTGAAGTGATGATCATTATTTCAATATAGTATCATGGATTTCTTACCTGTAAAATGAATGATATCACATTCAATAACATTTTATTTTATTAAAGTTGGCAAAAACAAACAAACATTTGAGTAAGTATTTAACATTAAATCAAAAGCATTAAGCATTAATTAATCACAAACATCAATCGATCTTCGTCACATTTTTTATTATAACAGGGTTGAATCGTTGTGACAGGGTTGAATGTTTGACACTTCTTAGTAGATTACTCAATTGTAGACTTGTTGTATTGTGATGTGAACTGTCAGAAATAATCGATTATGGTATTTTATGTTCAATATTTTCAGACATCCCAATGGCAAAAACAGCAGCAGAGTTGCTATGTCGCTATTCCTCAAAGCTTCCCTCTTCTTCTGTCTTTTTTTTAGCATCCCTCCACATCTTCCGCTTATATCGTTTAGCTCTGTCACCCAGATTGCTTATTTATTTATTTTTTCCTATCTCTGTGTCCCTTTTCCACCTTTCACGCTCACTCCTGAGATACGTTTCCCTTCTCTCTGCGTCTGCATCCCTTCTTGCTCTGTACTGTCTTTGCCTCTCTGCTGCTGTTTTTGCCATTGGGATGTCTGAAAATATTGAACATAAAATACCATAATCGATTATTTCTGACAGTTCACATCACAATACAAGAAGTCTACAATTGAGTAATCTACTAAGAAGTGTCAAACATTCAACCCTGTCACAACAATTCAACTAGAGGATGGATACCCGACCCGAGCCCGACGGGACCCGTCGGTACCCGACGGGCCGGGCCGGGTTCGGACAGATATTTAGAAATTATGTTCGGGTTCGGGTCGGGCTCGGTCACATCAGCGCGATAAGGCATTGAACATTTTAAATTTAAAACAGCTTATTATGTAGGTACGTTAGCCAATGTGCCTGATGCTTTCACTTGATGCAAACGTTCATTTTTTGTGATTAAAATGCATGTAAAATTGTACCATAACATCTGTCTTCCTGTGTGCGCAAATTTCAAATTTGTTTATGTAGCCGTGACAACCAAACACGTGCATGCGCGCCCATGTTAAGTGCGCTTGTTTCTCCGTGCGCGCTGATGCACTCATCCTGTTGACATTTCCGAATGCCTTCCTTCAGTTGCTTAATAAAAGCGGGCTTTCCACACAAACAAACGTACATGTGTCATTAGTATGAGAAAAAAAATGGGATTTTAACTGTCGGTCTCGGGTCGGGCTCGGACATAAATATCTTTATGCCTGTCGGGCTCGGGTCGGGTTCGGTTACTGCTCTGTCGGACGCGGGCCGGGCTCGGACAGAAAAATTCGGCCCGATCCGCACTCTAAATTCAACCCTGTTATAGTAAAAAATGTACAAAAAATGTAAAAAAAAAAATGTAAAACTGTACAGTAAAAAAAATAAAATATATATATTTAAGCTACTTTTAATTTGAATGAATTAATCACACTTCGTTTGTAAACTACAAGTGGGTATTAAAGATTACTTTTATGTTTTTAGTTTTTTTCACCTTTTTGGTGCTTGAAACTTTTGTA
>CM038630.1:4645503-4660503 GCA_021554675.1 Leuciscus idus
AATAACACTCAATTTCATGCATAATCCTTTTAATTTAGCTCTAAATATCTTACATTGGGTGTCTTTGCCAACCTCTTGTGGGAAAAAAAAAAATTCTATAACATAATATTTCATAACTCTAGCCACTAGATGGCCTTATAGCTCTATATGGAGCAAATGAGCTGTTCCGCTGGGTCCTAAAGTCAGTTTTTCTTCAGTATGCATTCAGATAAACATGTAAACATTATAAAATAATTTTTTGGGTAAAGTTTTAGCATTTTTAATTAGAATTTTGAGCATTTTTAGGTTTTTCTATGTGTACTCCTCGAATCCATAATTATTATTTTTTTGTGTATTCGTGGTTCAAGTGCGACAAAAGTCCTAGGGCTCTATTTTAAGGATCTAAGCGCATGGTCTAAAGCGCAGGGCGCAAGTTAACTTAGGGTGTGTCCAAATCCACTTTTGCTAGTTTAACGACGGGAAAAATGGTCGGCGCTCCCGGCGCATGGTCTAAAAGGGTTGTCCCTATTCTCTTAATGAGTAATGGGTGTGTTTTGGGAATTACGTGCGTTTAACCAATCAGAGTCTCATCTCCCATTCCCTTTAAATGCCAGTTTTGTTCGCGTCATGGCGGATTCGCTATTCACATGACGTAATTTGATAGTGGAAAGACCGAAGCCGTCTCCAGAACACAAACGGATCCGCTCGTGCGCGAGGTTAAAGTGCGCAAGCAGAACATCTACGGGACAAGCCGGATTCACCATATCTTTATGTACACAATAATAATCTTTTACGTTGTAATCCTTTTATTTAAAATATTTGGCATGTTTGTGTGCTGCTGTGCATCCCTGTGTGTGTAATAAGCAGAGTGTGTGTGTGATAAACAGAGTGTGTGTGTAATAAGCAGAGTGTGTGTGTAATAAACAGAGTGTGTGTGTAATAAGCAGAGTGTGTGTGTGATAAACAGAGTGTGTGTGTAATAAGCAGAGTGTGTGTGTGATAAACAGAGTGTGTGTGTAATAAGCAGAGTGTGTGTGTAATAAACAGAGTGTGTGTGTAATAATCAGAGTGTGTGTTTAATAAGCAGAGTGTGTGTGTAATAAACAGAGTGTTCGTGCGTTGTGGACCCGCCTATAGGCGCACATTACTAATGCACTCTTTAAATAACAAAAAAAAATATTGCGCCATTGACTTTAGAGCAGGTTTCAGTCGGTCAATGGCTCAGTCTATTTCAGTTCCTCAAAATAGCAAAGCGCCATCAGTGCGCCAGAACACACACCTCGTTTTCAGACCAGCAGCTCATGGGCACACAAATGCGCGCAAATGCCTTTGCTATTTAAACAACTTGGCGCAGGACATGAAAATGATAACTGCGTCAGGCTGAAACTAGCAAAAAACGCTGCGTTGCGCCGGCTGTAAGATAGGGCCCCTAGGGTCTTAACTCCTCTGATGAACACTCAATTTAAAAAAAAAAGTCAAAAATTATTTTCAGGTCAATATCACCCGAGGGAAGGATGAGTGTTCTTAAACTGCTCTCTGATTGGTTGTCTTTCAGCATCCGTGCACGCAGAGCTCTATCGGTCCTTCCTGGCGATCCACGAGTCGTGTCGGGAATTTGGAGCCACTCCTAGTCAATACCTGAGCTTTCTGCAGGTGTACCAGTCCATCTACAGCTCCAAACGCAAGGAGCTGACCCACAAACAGCAGCATCTACAGGTGAGCAGCTCCAGGAGCTCCTTATGCTAATGTTTGGGGTGTGTCACGGACAGTAACATAAAGAGGATTACACACACAAACAAATGGTTTGCATTGCAAGATTATTTGTGACCCTGGACCACAGAACCAGTCACGAGTCGCACGGGTATATCTGTGGCAATAGCCAACAATACATTGTATGGGTCAAAATTATCCATTTTTCTTTTATGCCAAAAATCATGAGGATATTAAGTAAAGATCATGTTCCATGAAGATATTTTGTAAATTTCCTACCGTAAATATATAAAACATGTATGTGTGTGAGTGAATGCTGCACAATCGCCAACATAAATGAACAACTTTAAAGGAGATTTTCTCAATGTTTCGATTTTTTTGCTCCCTCAGATTCCAGATAATTGTATCTCAGCCAAATATTGTCCTATCATAACAAACCACACATCAATGGAAAGCTCATTTATTCAGCATTCAGATGATATATAAATCTCAATTTCAGAAAATTGACCCATGTGGTCCAGGGTCACATTTATTAAGGAAAAAATTAACTGTTACAGAAATATAACACAATGTCTAGGGATTTAAATAAACAAGAGGAAATAATAGGCCAATGGGGTGATGAATGTTGCTAAATAATAGCAAATGACTCCTCAGAGAACTGCGCTCCACCAGAGGAAGTAACGATGGGTAAATCAGTCCAAACATTTATACTCTCCACCCATAAACTATCCTATTCATGGATTTCATCCGGTCCCTTTCCACAGGTGTATTAATCAAGCACAATGCAGTCTGCATTCATAATCTAGGTGCTTGATTTTATACACCTGTGGAAAGGGACCGGATGAAACCCATGAATTAACAGTGACGTCACAGTCGATTGATATACTGCCACCATCAGGTAGAGAATAAAAAGACAGGGTCGTAACAGTTGTCATGTGACTGCAGGCGGGCGTGGCCAAGCTGAATGAAGCGAAGGCATTGGTGGATGAGTTGAAGAGGCGGGCGGCTGAGCAGAGCAGCTTGTTAAAGACCAAACAAGCCGAGGCGGATGCCGCCCTGCAGGAGATCACCGTCTCAATGCAGGTGTGTGTGTGTGTGTGTGTGTGTGTGTGTGTGTGTGTGTGTGTGTGTGTGTGTGTGTGTGTGTGTGTGTGTGTGTGTGTGTGTGTGTGTGTGTGTGTGTGTGTGTGTGTGTGTGTGTGTGTGTGTGTGTGTGTGTGTGTGTGAATGAACACGCAGCGCGAGGCTGCTCGAGGGTCTTCACATGTGCTGCGTTTCAGAACGCCAGTGACCAGAAGACGGAGATGGAGAAGATCAAAGAGAGGATGGCACAGGAAGTCTCCAAGACTGAAGAGCGGAAGAAGAAGATAGATGAGGAGCTCAGAGAGGTTCAGGTGAGCACGCCTGGCCGGGGGATTATCCTTAACTCTCGGAACATAAGAAACCTTAGAGAAATACAATTATATATATATATATATATAAAAAGTATTTTATTTCCGCTAGTTCGCCAAGGCAACATTCCTCTATTTTATTTAGTTTAACTTGGAGTACTAAAATAAAACTGACAAATAACACTTAATAAAAACTATATAAACATTAAAAAAAAGAGACAAAATAACAATTACACAAATAAATTACTCGCATTTTAACTAAAATTAAAGTGAACACAGACAACACAAAAATAAAATCTTATTCAAAATATTAACAAAAACAACAGGTTTTTTCATTTTAAACTTTTTAATTATATTCATAACAATATAATATACTTTTTAATGATTTATATTATTTTAATGATAAATAATAATAATATATATATATATATATTTTTTTTTAAATGTTAATATTTATTTTTAATTGAGATTTTCTGTTTTATTTTCAATTTGTTTTCAATGTAGTTTTCATTAGTGTTGACTCATCACTGTTAGTAAAAAAAATATTTCTTCATATTTAGCTTTTATTTTTTTTTTGTATTTTACATCTGCCCAAGTTATTAGTGCAAGTGATAACTGATAAACTGATAACTTAAACACACTTTAACGATGATCGATTTATCATGTTCAGCTAGTTATCATCAGCTAGGCAGGTTATAAGTATTTTAATTTAAAAAACTTGTTTCAGTTAACACACTTTTTATTTAGTTTTTGCTGTTGACCAGTCCATCAGAGCAATCATCTGAATATAGTTGCCCTGATCCAAGGAGATTATAGTCATTTTTAAACCTTTTGAAATATTTTTAGCATGTAATATTGAATTTTTTTATTCAGATTTTAACCTTAGTTAGGCTAACAAACATGTTTTTCGTGTGTGTCTGTCAACTGTATTTAGTTTTCGTTAATGTTAATAACAGTCCTGATCTTATGTCCAGTGTTCCAGAGATGCTCTAAAACCCACATAAAACATGAACCCTGACTTATGTTATGTTTGTATGCTTGCTGTTTGTGCTGCTGTGTGTGTGTGTGTGTGTGTGTGTGTATGTATATATGTCTGTGTGTGTCTGTCTGTGTGTGTTTCTGTGTGTGTGTCTGTGTCTGTATGTGCGTGTTTGTGTGTGCGCGCGTGTGTGTGTGTGTATGTGTATGTGTATGTGTATGTGTGTGTGTGTGTGTGTGTGTGTGTATGTATGTATGTGTGTGTGTGTGTGTGTGTGTGTGTGTGTGTATGTGTATGTGTATGTGTGTGTGTGTGTGTGTGTATGTATGTGTGTGTGTGTGTGTGTGTGTGTGTGTGTGTGTATGTGTGTGTGTGTGTGTGTGTGTGTGTGTGTGTGTGTGTGTGTGCGCTTGTGTGTGTGTGTGTGTGTGTGTGTGTGTGCCTCAGCCCCTGGTCGACGAGGCAAAGCAGGCAGTAGGGAACATTAAATCAGAGTCTCTCTCTGAGATCCGGTCGCTGCGAATGCCACCCGACGTCATCAGAGACATCCTGGAGGGGGTGCTGAGGCTCATGGGAATATTTGACACGTCCTGGGTCAGCATGAAGAGGTGAGAGAGACACACGTGATGTGAGTGGGAGCCGCTCTGCCATTATTCATGCTTTATATTCCCCTTTAATGGCTGTAACGTAATGAATCCGGCCTTTATTTATGCTGTTTATCTCTTCCCGGGAAATTAAACTGTCATATTGCTTATTACACCTCTCATACTCCTCAGGCTAAATGAATCCGGCCTCATTCTTGACTAATTAATGATTTTAATTTAGCGCATTTTCATTGCAAATAGACGCATGGAGACGTCAGGTCATTTGCTTTTGGTTAAAACATTAAATTAGCTGAATAATTGAAGAGCTAATGGAGTGTTTGTAAATGCCAGTTTCTTAGCCAAGCGAGGAGTGAGGGAAGACATCGTCACGTTTGACGCACGCAACATCACACATGACATCCGACAGAGTGTGGAGGAGCTTCTGCAGAGGAACAAGGCATCGTTTGACCCGAAGGTTAGAGACACAAGCTCACGTTGTACATGGAAACAGAACTGACACTTTTTACAATCTCACACATATTGTCAAAAACAATGATTTCTCACCAAATCAGAGATTTTCCTCACTTCACCTTTAAAGAAAATAGATATTTTTTTACATTATGACACTATTTTCATTACAGTTAAGCACATTTTCCACCCAAATTCCCATTAAAAAAAAATCTTTTATATTTCTGGCTTTAAATTACATTACAGTTCAAAAGTTTGGGGTCAGTAAGATAACTTTTATTAAAGAAATGAACACTTTTATTCAGCAAGGACACACTTAAATTGCTCAAAAGTGACAGTAAAGACATTAATAATGTTACAAAACATTATATTTCACATAAATGCTGTTCTTTTGAGCTTTATATTCATCAAAGAATCCTGAAAAATAAACAGTTTCCCCAAAAATATGAAGCAGCACAACTGTTTTCAACACTGATAATAATCATAACTGTTTCTTGAGCATCAAATCATCATATTAGACTGATTTCTGAAGGATCATGTGACACTGAAGACTGGAGTAATGATGCTGAAAATTCAGCTTTGATCACAGGAATAAATTACACTTCACTGTATAATCACATAGAAAACAGTTATTCTAAATAATAATAATATTTCACTGTTTTTACCATATTTTTTTATATTTAGCAAGAATATTTAGCAATATTACTGTATTTCTGATCAAATAAATGCAGCCTTTGTGAACAGAAGAGACAAAAAAATGTATCTATATCACTATTAAAAAAATACAACATATCAATAGTCTAAGCGCATTACAAATGAGTATTTGGGAATAAGTGTGCTTAATTTTCTGGTTAAAATGAAATATTCTCAGAGTAAAGTCGTGTTCATAATGAATGTTCTTCTGAGAGGTTAGTTTGGTAAATGTGACCGTGATCAATCCTCTGATGGTCAGCTGTTGTGTTGCAGAACGCCAAGCGTGCGAGTGCAGCCGCCGCTCCTCTGGCCGTCTGGGTGAAGGCCAACGTTCAGTACTCACACGTCCTGGAGAGGATCCAGCCACTGGAGACGGAGCACGCCGGCCTGAAGGAGTCCGTACACACACACGAGCAAAGCATGCTGGGGCTTTTACTGAGGGCTGCTTTCTGACGCTTTCTCTCTGTTTCCTGCCAGAAACCTGCGCAAGACGGAGAGCCGCAAGAACCGGCTGGAGAAGGAGCTGAACTCTGTGGGAGAGAGAGTTCTGGAGCTGAAGGAGAAGTAAGACTCGGGAGAAAATACACACGCAATTGAGTCCAATAGAGTTTGGCGGCAGCGTTTTGCTAAACTAACACAACTCGCTTGAAAGCATTTTCTGAGATTGCAGCTGTGCATTCCAGTGTTTTTTGTTTTTTCATTGATATGCTATTATAGTTTTTGTTGATATTTTGAATTAGATTTTAGTAATTTTTTTGTTTCATTTTTAATTTTTGTTTAAGTTTTTGTAATTTTGATGTTTTTGTCTTTTTTTATTATTATTTTTTAAACAAGCAAGTATACATAAGTTTTTTTGTTTATTTATTTTAAGTTATTGTAGTACTTCAAATGAAACAAGAGATGTTGCCTTGGCAACTAGCTGAAATAATATAAGCTTAAGTATTTAATTTTTTATTTCAGTTAATACTTTTTTATGCTTTTATTTTTAGTTAATAACTCTTGCACACTGAGTCCGAAATTCGCATCTGAAATTTTCGCACATTCAAAAATAAATACGACCTCACGTCATGTCAATCACGCTTGCACACTGCCTCTGCGTTTCTGTGTTTTTCGCATCCGCATTTTGAATGGTGTTTTGACAAATCAGAGCCACCGAATCACAAATACAGGACCTTAACCCTGGTGCATTCTGGCATTGCCTTCACAAATGCTGCATGCAATATTGGCTTTTGGAACAATGTTCACAGTGTGAGCATGTCCTAGATGCCTTAAATGCTGTCTATGTAGCTCACTAGTGTGTGTGTGTGTGTGTGTGTGTGTGACATTTCCTCTCTGGTGTCCAGATTTCAGTGTCGTACGACTGAAGCAGCAAAACTGGAGTCTGAGGTGAGCAGAGCACAGGAGACCATCAGTGCAGCGGAGAAACTCCTGCAGCAGCTGGACGGAGAACACACTCGCTGGACCGCACAGGTGTGTGTGTGTGTGTGTGTGTGTGTGTGTGTGTGGTTCAGGTATTCCTTACACTGTGGACAAAATGCCCCCACAAGGAAAGTAATACAGACGGAAAACAGCTAATAAATCATACTAAGTGATGTTTTCTGAAAATGTAGAAATGCAGAAAGTTGTTTTGTGGTGGGCAGGTTTGGTGGTAGAGTGAGTGTAATAGTATAAAACAGTATAAAAATCATTATGTCTATGAAAAGTCCTTAAGAAACATGGAAGCCGAAGGTGTGTGAGTGTGTTTGTGTGTGTGTACAGGTCCAAATATATATACTATACTATATATTTATATATACACTATATTTATATATACACTATATTTTATTTTATTTTATTTTATTTTAATCTAGTGTTCTGCATGTTTCTGTGATGGTTGGTTTAGGCCATCTAAAATATCATTAACCTGATATAAAATCAATGGAAGTCTATGCAATGTCCTCAGTAATATCGTGAAACAAACGTGTGTGTGTGTGTGTGTGTGTGTGTGTGTAGGTGGATGAGATCAGTGAGGAGTTGGACACTCTTCCTAAGAGAGCTCAACTATCTGCTGCTTTCATCACGTATCTTCCTGCGGCTCCTGAAGACCAGCGGCGCAGCAGCCTAGACGACTGGATGAGCAGCTCAGGACTGCAGAGTAATACACACACACACACACACACACACACACACAGCCTAGACGACTGGATGAGCAGCTCAGGACTGCAGAGTAATACACACTCACACACACACACACACAGCCTAGACGACTGGATGAGCAGCTCAGGACTGCAGAGTAATACACACTCACACACACACACACACACACAGCCTAGACGACTGGATGAGCAGCTCAGGACTGCAGAGTAATACACACTCACACACACACACACACAGCCTAGACGACTGGATGAGCAGCTCAGGACTGCAGAGTAATACACACACACACACACACACACACAGCCTAGACGACTGGATGAGCAGCTCAGGACTGCAGAGTAATACACACACACACACACACACACACACACACACACTCACACTCACACACATGCACTAGTACTTCAACTTTTTTCATTTAATACTCAAATTTATTTGATTTCAGCTTTGTTTCAATTACCAAAAATCATTTTTAATTGTTTTAGTTTTAGTAATCGATAACAGCGCTGTCATTGAACAGGAATACATCACCCAATCAGTAAACACACAGCATTTGACTTTGGAAAACATTTATGATTATGTTGGACACCATTTTTAGCTCTTCTGATTGGCCGAGGCTTTAACAGTGGTGCTCTCTGATTGGCAGAGTTTGATTTGCGTCACTTCCTGTGTTCTGAGAGCGAGCAGCTGATCTGGAAGGGTGAAGGGCTGCCGTCTGATGACCTGTCGATGGAGAACGCTCTGGTCATCCTGCAGGTAACACACACATAGACCACTCTGTTCATCTGTGTTCCCATAATGCCCAGCGTTCACTCATTCATGTCTGTCTGTCCGCATGCTGACATCAGATTAATGAACTAAGATCACTGGTAAGATTGCACATGTTTACTTAAAAGTGTTGACTTCCCATACTATACCATACTATACCATTCCCACTATACTATACCATTCCCACTATCCTATACCATACTATACTATACCATACCATACCATACCATTCCCACTATCCTATACCATACCATACTATACCATTCCCACTATCCTATGCCATACTATACTATACTATACTATACCATACTATACCATTCCCACTATACTATAGCATACCATTCCCACTATCCTATACCATACCATACTATACCATTCCCACTATCCTATGCCATACTATACTATACTATACCATACTATACCATTCCCACTATACTATAGCATACCATTCCCACTATACTATAGCATACCATTCCCTCTATACTATACCATACCATACCATATCATATCATACCATACCATACCATTCCCTCTATACTATACCATACTATACCATTCCCTCTATACTATACCATACCATACCATTCCCACTATCCTATACCATACCATACCATAATATACCATTCCCAGTATCCTATACCATACTATACTATACCATTCCCTCTATACTATACCATACCATACCATACCATTCCCACTATACTATACCATACTATACCATTCCCTCTCTACTATACCATACCATACCATACCATACCATTCCCACTATACTATATCATTCCCAGTATCCTATACCATACTATACTATACCATACCATTATATACCATACCTATACTACACCATACTATACCAATCCCACTTTACTATACCATACCATACCATTCCCACTGTACTATACCATACCAAGTGGAAGAAAAGAACTTGCGTCTTATTGGTCAGTGATTTTATATAGCAAAAATGTATCTTAATAATGGGAAAAAATGTCACTTGATTACAAGTAAAGTTTCACTGTGCAAACAGGCCTTGAAATGAAATCCCTGGTGTGAAGGTCTTATTAACTTAGTAATTATTTTTTAACCGTTTTCCCTTGTCTAATATTTTGTATGTCTAATACAGCTGCTTTTTTGGAAGTATGATCTCATCTTAACTGATTGAACCATTTGACGTGTGTGTGAGAAGTTAAAATTAGTGTTCTAATGGAGTCTGGTTTCTATGGTGACCCACCGTCATGTTGCCATAGAGAACAAGTGAAATGAAAGAGAACACCTGCAGGAAATAGAATCTGACGAAACCTGTCAGGAACCGCATGGCTCATATTTCACTGTGAAATCAACATAAAAAAGTGTTTTTTGCATAAAGAAAATTAAGCCTGTTTAAAGATTTTATGAACAATTAAACACATTTGTCCTCCAGATTCTCATTGTTTGGGGTGAAATATGAGCTGGACACGTTCCTACTCTAGTTATTCAGAAGTTATTCATTATTTATTTTAATTTATCTTAAAAATTATTATTTAGACAATTCATTTGTGTTATTTCGCATTGATTGGAAACTTCTCTTCTCTTTTCTACTCTTCTTGTCTCTCTCGTCTCGTCTTGTCTGTCCTCTCTTCATCTCTCCTCTCGTTTCTTCTCGTCTCTCCTCATCTCGTCTCATCTTCTCTCGTCTCTTCTCCTGTTTTCTCATCTCATCTCATCTCTCCTCTCCTCCTCTTCTTGTCTCTTCTCCTCGTTTGTCATCTCGTCTCCTCTTGTCTCTCATCTCGTCCCTCCTCTTCTCATCTCTTCTCCTGTTTTCTCATCTCATCTCTCCTCTCCTCCTCTTCTCGTCTCTTCTCCTCGTTTCTCATCTCGTCTCCTCTTGTCTTGTTTCCTCTCATCTCTCCTCTAATCTCTTCTTCTCTCGTCTCATCTCTCATCATCTCACCAACTCTCGTCTCATCTTCTCTCGTTTCTTCTCCTGTTTTCTCATCTCGTCGCTCCTCTCCTCCTCTTCTCGTCTCTTCTCCTCGTTTCTCCTCTCGTCTCCTCTTGTCTTGTTTCCTCTCATCTCTCCTCTAATCTCTTCTTCTCTCGTCTCATCTGTCATCATCTCATCAACTCTCGTCTCATCTTCTCTCGTTTCTTCTCCTGTTTTCTCATCTCGTCTCTCCTCTCCTCCTCTTCTCGTCTCTTCTCGTTTCTCATCTCGTCTCCTCTTGTCTTGTTTCCTCTCGTCTCTCCTCTAATCTCTTCTTCTCTCGTCTCATCTCTCATCATCTCATCTTCTCTCGTTTCTTCTCCTGTTTTCTCATCTCGTCTCTCCTCTCCTCCTCTTCTCATCTCTTCTCCTAGTTTCTCCTCTCGTCTCCTCTTGTCTCTCGTTTCTCATCTCCTCCTCTTCTCGTCTCTTCTCCTCGTTTCTCCTCTCGTCTCCTCTTGTCTCTCGTCTCTCATCTCCTCCTTCTCGTCTCTTCTCCTCGTTTCTCCTCTCGTCTCCTCTTGTCTCTCGTCTCTCATCTCCTCCTCTTCTCGTCTCTTCTCCTCGTTTCTCCTCTCGTCTCCTCATTTCTCCTCTCGTCTCCTCTTGTCTCTCGTCTCTCATCTCTCCTCCTCTTCTCGTCTCTTCTCCTCGTTTCTCCTCTCGTCTCCTCTTGTCTCTCGTCTCTCATTTCTTCTCCTCTTCTCGTCTCTTCTCCTGTTTTCTCAATCCCGTCTCCTCTTGTCTCTCATCTCGTCCCTCCTCTTCTCATCTCTTCTCCTGTTTTCTCATCTCATCTCTCCTCTCCTCCTCTTCTCGTCTCTTCTCCTCGTTTCTCATCTCGTCTCCTCTTGTCTTGTTTCCTCTCATCTCTCCTCTAATCTCTTCTTCTCTCGTCTCATCTCTCATCATCTCATCAACTCTCCTCTCATTTCTTCTCGTCTCTCCTCATCTCGTCTCATCTTCTCTCGTCTCTTCTCCTGTTTTCTCATCTCATCTCGTCTCTCCTCTTCTCCTCTTCTCGTCTCTTCTCCTCGTTTCTCATCTCGTCTCCTCTTGTCTTGTTTCCTCTCATCTCTCCTCTAATCTCTTTTTCTCTCGTCTCATCTCTCATCATCTCATCAACTCTTGTCTCATCTTCTCTCATTTCTTCTCCTGTTTTCTCATCTCGTCTCTCCTCTCCTCCTCTTCTCGTCTCTTCTCCTCGTTTCTCATCTCGTCTCCTCTTGTCTTGTTTCCTCTCATCTCTCCTCTAATCTCTTCTTCTCTCGTCTCATCTCTCATCATCTCATCAACTCTCGTCTAATCTTCTCTCGTTTCTTCTCCTGTTTTCTCATCTCGTCTCTCCTTTCCTCTTCTTCTCATCTCTTCTCCTCGTTTCTCATCTCGTCTCCTCTTGTCTTGTTTCCTCTCATCTCTCCTCTAATCTCTTCTTCTCTCGTCTCATCTCTCATCATCTCATCAACTCTCGTCTCATCTTCTCTCGTTTCTTCTCCTGTTTTCTCATCTCGTCTCTCCTCTCCTCCTCTTCTCGTCTCTTCTCCTCGTTTCTCATCTCGTCTCCTCTTGTCTCTCATCTCGTCCCTCCTCTTCTTGTCTCTTCTCCTCGTTTCTCATCTTGTCTCCTCTTGTCTCTCATCTCGTCCCTCCTCTTCTCGTCTCTCCTCTCCTCGTTTCTCATCTCGTCTCCTCTTGTCTCTCGTCTCTCATCTGTCCTCCTCTTCTCGTCTCTTCTCCTCGTTTCTCCTCTCGTCTCCTCTTGTCTCTCGTCTCTCCTCCTCTTCTCGTTTCTTCTCCTGTTTTCTCATCTCGTCTCTCCTCTCCTCCTCTTCTCGTCTCTTCTCCTCGTTTCTCATCTCGTCTCCTCTTGTCTCTCATCTTGTCCCTCCTCTTCTCGTCTCTTCTCCTCGTTTCTCATCTCGTCTCCTCTTGTCTCTCGTCTCTCATCTCTCCTCCTCTTCTCGTCTCTTCTCCTCGTTTCTCCTCTCGTCTCCTCTTGTCTCTCGTCTCTCCTCCTCTTCTCGTCTCTTCTCCTCATTTCTCCTCTCGTCTCCTCTTGTCTCTCGTCTCTCATCTCTCCTCCTCTTCTCGTCTCTTCTCCTCATTTCTCCTCTCGTCTCCTCTTGTCTCTCGTCTCTCATCTCTTCTCCTCTTCTCGTCTCTTCTCCTGTTTTCTCATCTCGTCCCTCCTCTTCTCATCTCTTCTCCTGTTTTCTCATCTCGTCTCCTCTTGTCTCTCATCTCTTCTCCTCTTCTCGTCTCTTCTCCTGTTTTCTCATCTCGTCTCCTCTTGTCTCTCATCTCGTCTCTCATCTCGTCCCTCCTCTTCTCGTCTCTTCTCCTGTTTTCTCATCTCGTCTCTCCTCTCCTCCTCTTCTCGTCTCTTCTCCTCGTTTCTCATCTCGTCTCCTCTTGTCTCTCATCTCGTCCTTCCTCTTCTTGTCTCTTCTCCTCGTTTCTCATCTTGTCTCCTCTTGTCTCTCATCTCGTCCCTCCTCTTCTCGTCTCTTCTCCTCGTTTCTCATCTCGTCTCCTCTTGTCTCTCGTCTCTCATCTCTCCTCTTCTCGTCTCTTCTCCTCGTTTCTCCTCTCGTCTCCTCTTGTCTCTCGTCTCTCCACCTCTTCTCGTCTCTTCTCCTCATTTCTCCTCTCGTCTCCTCTTGTCTCTTGTCTCTCATCTCTCCTCCTCTTCTCGTCTCTTCTCCTCGTTTCTCCTCTCGTCTCTCATCTCTTCTCCTCTTCTCATCTCGTCTCCTCTTGTCTCTCGTCTCTCATCTCTTCTCTTCTCGTCTCTTCTCCTGTTTTCTCATCTCGTCTCCTCTTATCTCTCGTCTCTCATCTCTTCTCCTCTTCTCGTCTCTTCTCCTGTTTTCTCATCTCGTCTCCTCTTGTCTCTCGTCTCGTCCTTCCTCTTCTCGCCTCTTCTCCTGTTTTCTCATCTCATCTCTCCTCTCCTTCTCTTCTCGTCTCTTCTCCTCATTTCTCCTCTCGTCTCCTCTCGTCTCTTGTCTCTCATCTCTCCTCCTCTTCTCGTCTCCTTTCGTCTCGTCTCATCTTGTCTCTCTTCTCCTCTCGTCTCCCAGAGTGCTTCTTGTCCGTTCTTGATCGATCCGTCTTCTCGTGCGACAGAGTGGTTGCGAACTCATCTGAAAGCACATCGTCTGGAGGTCATAAACCAACAGGTAAACACACACACACACACACACACACACACACACACACACACACACACACACACACACACGTCTGGGCCGTATGTCAGAAATGTAATACTGTATCCCACAATGCAGTGTAATCGCAATTCAATTCAAACACAATTTCAAACATCTCCTCAGCTCATTTTGGCATGTCCATATATAAAATAACAATTTATTTTATTTTAATTAATTTTTTAATGTCAGAACCAGTATCATTTATTAAGATGTATTATTATAGTTTTTATTAATGCTATGATTTTTTTTCCATTTTAATTTAAATTCTAGTTAAAGTTTTAGTAATTTAGTTTTTTTTTTGCGATCATTTTTATGCGTTTTATTTTTACAAATATGTCTATATAGGGTATATTAATTTTTGTTTGAGTTATTTTTGTACATCAAGTTAAACTAAATGAAAATGAGAAGTGTAGTTTGAGTTAACTATAATAACCCTGGTCAAAACCCCTGAAATCTCACATGCACATGTTTACATTTACATTTACATTTACATTTAGTCATTTAGCAGACGCCCTTATCCAAAGCGACTTACAAATTAGGACTAAGTTCAGCGAGTCATCATAAAGAGGCAAAAGCAACAACAACGCAGGAAGTGCTCAAAATACGAAGTTCAGGTATTATTCAGAGTAGCATAAGCCTGATAAGTGATGTTTCAAAGGGAAAGGATTGAAACATCACTTATCAGGCTTATAAGTGCCTGAAAACTCTGATCATGTTTATTTGCCTTTATGTGTCTCAGGACACTAACTTCATGACGGTGTTGGAGTTATCCGTGCGCTTCGGGAAAACTCTGATCATCCAGGAGATGGACGGCGTGGAGCCGGTCTTGTACCCGCTGCTGCGGAGAGATCTCATCGCACAGGGTGAGTACAGTGAGTGTGTGTTAAACCTTTATTTTACATCAGCTGTCTTGCAGTAGGTGGCGCTGTGTCTTTATACAGTTTATATAAAGTCGTGTTATTACTGAATTAAGTTCTTTAAAAAAAAGCTTACTGACCCCAAACTCCTGAACGGTTGTGTGTATTCTGATTGGCTGTGATTTTGACATTTTACTTTCAGTAAGGACTGAAAAATTAATTGAGGCTTGAAACGTGTGGTGTCACACATGGTTAGAACTCGT
>CM038630.1:4663003-4668003 GCA_021554675.1 Leuciscus idus
CGTACCTGCCGCTAGCCGAGACGGCCAGTAAGATGTACTTTGTGATCAGGGATCTGTCCAAGATTAATAACATGTACAGGTTCAGTCTGGTGTCGTTCCTGCGACTCTTCCACCGAGCGCTGCAGAACAAACAGGTGATGTGGAAACACACCTCACACACACACACACACACTGGCAAAATAATGCATTCTCTGTGTTGAGACGAGATGTATATCTTGTTAATATATTAAATGTAGCATGTAGGAAGAGTATTACAAGGCGTTAGTATAAGCAGGACATCCCCTTACTTGGAGAATGGATAGAGATTGTTAAAGAAATATACAATATGGAAGAATTTACTTTTATTTTGAGACTCAAAAGGACCTATTTCTAAAATACTGGAAGAATATTTTTTTCTTTTCTTTTCTTTTTTTCTGTTTCTTTAATGCTGTATGCTTGAAAAATCCCTAAAAATACTGTAAAAAATCCCTAAAATGAATGCTGCATTAGTGAAGTGAACGGTGTGTGTGATGCAGGAAAGCGAGAGCACCGATGTGAGGATCTCCACGCTGGAGAACAGTCTGAAGAACATGGTGTATGAGTATATCTGCCGCTCACTCTTCAAGGTAACACACTTAACCCCTCCTAATGTTCCCATAGCAATGACCACGCCCACCTAAAACCCCCTGCACCAATCAGAGCCCTCCTAATGATCCCATAGCAATGACCACACCCACCTAAAAACCCCAGCACCAATCAGAGCCCTCCTAATGTTCCCATAGCGATGACCACGTCCACCTAAACCTCCTGCACCAATCAGAACCCTCCTAATGATCCCATAATGATGTCCATGCCCACCTAAAAAACCCTGCACCAATCAGAGCCCTCCTTATGTTCCCATAGCAATGACCACACCCACCTAAAACCCCCCAGCACCAATCAGAGCCCTCCTTATGTTCCCATAGCAATGACCACACCCACCTAAAACCCCCAGCACCAATCAGAGCCCTCCTTATGTTCCCATAGCAATGACCACACCCACCTAAAACCCCCAGCACCAATCAGAGCCCTCCCACACCCACCTAAAACCCCCAGCACCAATCAGAGCCCTCCTTATGTTCCCATAGCAATGACCACACCCACCTAAAACCCCCAGCACCAATCAGAGCCCTCCTTATGTTCCCATAGCAATGACCACACCCACCTAAAACCCCCAGCACCAATCAGAGCCCTCCTTATGTTCCCATAGCAATGACCACACCCACCTAAAACCCCCAGCACCAATCAGAGCCCTCCTTATGTTCCCATAGCAATGACCACACCCACCTAAAACCCCCAGCACCAATCAGAGCCCTCCTTATGTTCCCATAGCAATGACCACACCCACCTAAAACCCCCCAGCACCAATCAGAGCCCTCCTTATGTTCCCATAGCAATGACCACACCCACCTAAACCCCCCCAGCACCAATCAGAGCCCTCCTTATGTTCCCATAGCAATGACCACACCCACCTAAAACCCCCAGCACCAATCAGAGCCCTCCTTATGTTCCCATAGCGATGACCACAGCCACCTAAAACCCCCCAGCACCAATCAGAGCCCTCCTTATGTTCCCATAGCGATGACCACGCCCACCTAAAACCCCCAGCACCAATCAGAGCCCTCCTTATGTTCCCATAGCAATGACCACACCCACCTAAACCCCCCCAGCACCAATCAGAGCCCTCCTTATGTTCCCATAGCGATGACCACGCCCACCTAAAACCACAGAGTTAACCGTTTTCCTTTTTTCCACCAAAAGGATGTTGGTGCTTATGTCTGGACGACAGAAGTGAACAGCTGGTCATTTTGACGACAGTTTTTCATTATGATTGAATGGTTATTTTATTTAAATAAGAAGAAAAAAAAGAAAGAAAATGTCTTCTTTCATGACAACTCAATAAATTAGTCACATGACTTGAGACAAAGTCAATAAAAAAAGTTTTATTGTACATTTTTTAAAATTGTCAATATTTTTACATAATTATTACATTTTTGTAATAAATTTTATAGAAAAAAAAAATGTATTTGACTTTATTTTCTGACATAACAACTGGCCCCCACAAATAAAGAAAAATTTAAACTGAACTAAACCAAAGCTGAGATAAAAATAAATGAAACCTAAATATATATATATATATTCCGGTATTTGGAGAGAAGTTTTTTGCTAGCCTTATTCCTGTATCATATTTTGTCACATCCAGTCCTGCTTTGATATTTGTAAATGAAATCATTTTATTTGAAACAGACAGTGAAAATAAAGTTGTAGTTGATGCAGCACAGCAAAGCGAGGAGTGTGTGTCCGCGCGCTGAATGTGTTCAGCATGTCGACAGCTTCATTGATTCCAGCGACAGTGATCTAGTTTTGGTGTGCGTCGGTCTAGCCTGATTGAATTGTTGTTTTACGTGGGAAGGAGACCAATTTCTCCTGCACAGAACCTGCTTTTCTTCAGTGGGAGAGCGGGAACGGGCCTCCAGCACTAGGCAGTGTGTCACGTTCATTCATTTCAGCATTCATTCGTTTATGCGTTTGGCAGACGCTTTTATCCAGAGCGACTTAACATTGTATTTCAGGGATAGATCTTATCAGTTCATGCATTCACTGGGAATCTGAATGCTCTGTGTGTCCGCTTTACAGGCGGATCAGTTGATGTTTGCACTGCACTTTGTGAAGGGAATGAACCCAGACCTGTTCCAGGAGAACGTAAGTGTGTGTGTGTGTGTGTGTCTCATAATGAATCCTGAAGGAATGATAACGTCTCTGTTTTGGCTCGTCTACAGCAGCGACTCTGACAAGACAAATATGTTGTTATTAGCCCTTCCAGTAAAGCACAATAAAACTGAATGACTCGTGTGTGTTTGTGGCGCTCTGATGACTGTGTCTCGCAGGAATGGGACGTGTTCACCGGCCTGATCGTCGCAGACATGGTTCGGAAGACGGTATGAATTTTTTTTTTTTTTTACGTTTTTCTTGATGAAATGACACTCATCTCCTCTCTTCAGTCATATCAATTCTCTCTCTTTCTTCAGGACTCCCAGAAGTCTCTGCGGGAGCAGTTTCCGTCTTGGATTGATCAGGAGAGGCTGATGGCTGTGGCTCTGCTCAAGGTAATTAGGGTCCTATGATATCCATGAAACGGAAACATAAACAAATTAATTGACAGTATAACGCAGGATGTCATTGAATTTGGTAAATGACTTCATGTGCAGAGCCGCTCTGAGAGTCTCTTCAACGACATTTCACAAGTTAATTTCAGAAAAATTATATTAAAGACAGAAACTCAAAGGTCTTCAGGACAACCTGTCAAAATAAAAGTTTTGAAATTATGACAGAAATGTATTGTATATACAGTAGAATGCACTTCACGAAGTAATAATGATCAAAATAATATTCATATTGAAGTTTTTACAACTTAATTTTTTAAGGAATATCACACAATTTTACCAGTAAACCTCTATTGTGCGGCACTTTGTTTGTCAAAATAGTTCATTTGAATTTTATTACATTTTAAAAGGTTTTAAAGGATTAGTTCACCTCAAAATGAAAATTTCCTGATAATTTACTCACACCAATGCCATCCAAGATGTCCATGTCTTTCTTTCTTCAGTGTAAAAGAAATTACGTTTTTTGAGGAAAACATTTCAGGATTTTTCTCCACGCAATGGACTTCAGTGGCAACCAGAATGTTGAAGTCCAAATCAATGCAGTTTCAAAGGGCTCTGAAGTGCTTCAAAGGCTCTGCACGATCTGAGGAATAGGGTCTTATCTAGTAAAACGATCTGTCATTTTAAAAATAAAATATAATGTATATACTTTTTAACCACAATTGTTCGTCTTGTGCTGGTCTGCGACGCGCCACGCATCATCACGTTGGAAAGGTCACGCGTCACGTCATCTTTGTAAGTTATTTGTCTGTGTACTCCGGTTCAAAAAAGTAGGGAAGGGCGAAAAATTCCATCTCATTTTCTCTTCCAACTTCAAAATCGTCCGACATCTTTGTTTTAATTTATTATTATTATTTTCTTCTTTTTTTCCGTGACCTTTCCAACGTGATGATGTAATACGTGGCGCGTCGCAGACCAGCACAAGACAAACAATTGTGGTTAAAAAGTATATACATTTTTATTTTATTTTTAGAAAATGACCGATGGTTTCGCCAGATAAGACCCCATTCCTCAGCTGGGATCGTGCAGAGCCCTTTAAAGCTGCATTGATTTGGACTTCAACATCTTGGTTGCCATTGAAGTCCATTGCGTGGAGAAAAATCCTGAAATGTTTTCCTCAAAAAACTTAATTTCTTTTCCACTGAAGAAAGAAAGACATGAATCTCTTGGATGGCATTGGGGTGAGTAAATTATCAGGAAATTTTCATTTTGAGGTGAACTAATCCTTTAATGCCCTACATTTACCACCATTTTTGATAATAAACTTGTATTAAATCATGAATCCAGACATATAAAAAATAAAATAAATTAAAACAACACAGAATTTCTAAAATAAAAACAACATTTCATAATGCCCTAAAAATTATTTTTTTTGTATATTTTTAATAAAATGTTAAATTGTATACATTTCTTGATTTCAATTAATTAGACATACTTTTTGATTACAAAAATTTAATTTAACCATTTAAACAAAATAAAACCATTAAATCCAAAAACGTTTAAACAGGAAAAAAAACGGAATCCAGAAAAATTCTAATGAAAATAAAGCAGAATTTGTGAAAAAATAAAACAGATTTCACAGGGCCTGAGGTAATGTTACTGAGCCAGATGTTTGACTACTGTCTTTCTCTAGTATGTTACTCTAGTATGTTAGTACGTTACCTCTAACGTACCTTTTCCATTAACCGTCCTTTGTCTGGTTTATGCTACTGTAAGCAATGCCTGAAGTTTGTATTTTGAGCACTTCTTGCGTTGTTTTTGCCTCTTCACGATGACTCGCTTGCTTTAGTAAGTCGCTTTGGACAAAGGCATCTGCTA
>CM038630.1:4670503-4675503 GCA_021554675.1 Leuciscus idus
GAGCTGTTCAGCTCCGGGATTGAGGAATCTGCTGTTACTTTACAATTATCGATTCATGCTTGGACTTTATCTCTGATGTCCTTAAACAGCAGTTTGCCTCACTTATATGAGAAATTTATGAGTTAACTACCAATTGAACTCTCGACAGAAATGTGTTTTTAACGTCCTCTACTTCTCTCTTTTAATTCATCAGCTGTGAGATCAAAAACTGATCTTTTATTCGTAGGCTTGTGCACTAACATCAAAGCTGTCTGTATAATGTTTGTAAAGATGTATTCATCTAATAACGCTACAGTTTTAGTTTAGATGGTGTGAACAGGCAGCAGACGTCCATCAGGAGAGCACAACTGATGGATTTGCCAATTTGTTCATTTCAATGTTGAATTGAATCCATCCTGAGCCAAAGCCCTGACTCACTCCATTACCTCTACGTGCCGATCGTGTTTCTCCAGTCTTCAAGGTTACGGATAGATATAGATTTAAAAAAATTAGGTAACACTTTATTTTACAGTGTCATTGTTACATAATGTTACATGTAACTATAAATTATGCATAATTACATGCAACTAACCCTAAACCAAACCCCTTATCCTAATCCTAACCCTATAGTAAGTACAGTATAGTAAGATTAGTGCTGTGCAACGATTAATCGCATCCAAAATAAATATTTTTGTTTAAATAATATATGTGTGTACTGTGTATGATTATTTTGAATATATAAATACACACACATGCATGTATATATTTAAGAACTAATTTATATATAGATACATTTTTCTTAAATATATACATGCATGTGTGTGTATTTATATATTCAAAATATATTATAATATTATAAAAAAAAATTTTTTTACCTTGCTTCAATCGTGGAGATTATTTTTCAGTGCCGGGTCGATGTTACTGTAGCGAGGTTAGATGTTGTGGGAAGGAGGAGGTGGGAACCGGTAAACATTCAAAGACTTTAATAAACGTAAAATAAACATACAAAATGAAAGTAAAGACAGACAGCGTCCCCTCACAGACGACTGCTGTCACAAATGTGACTCTGGATCACAGAACCAGTCACGAGTCGCACGGGTATATCTGTGGCAATAGCCAACAATACATTGTACGGGTCAAAATTATCGATTGTCATTTATGCCAAAAATCATGAGGATATTAAGTAAAGATCATGTTCCATGAAGATATTTTGTGAATTTTCTACCGTAAATATATAAAACATGTATGTGTGTGAGTGAATGCTGCACAATCGCCAACATAAATGAACAACTTTAAAGGAGATTTTCTCAATGTTTTGATTTTTTTGCACCTTCAGATTCCAGATTTACAATAGTTGTATCTCGACCAATATTGTCCTATCATAACAAACCACACATCAATGGAAATCTTATTTATTCAGCTTTCATATGATGTATAAAGCTCAATTTGCGAAAAATGACCCATGTGACTGGTTTTGTGGTTCAGGGTCACATATAACAAAAAACAGCATAAGTCCAGGCCTGGTCCTCTCTCATCCTTCACTGTCGTTGCTCCTCCTTTATGCTTCCGCTCCTCCGTGAGAGACACGAGACCGGTGCGTCGCACAGGTGTCGCTCATTATCAATCACGCCACTGGCCTCGCGCCGCTCTCCCACGGCCCTCGGCCTCGCCACCGTCACCCAAACCCATAGACAGCTGGCATTAAACCCTCTCTTCTGAGTTCATGCTGGGCGATGATGTGTAACCTTAGAGTCCTGGAAACAGCTCACAAATCATCAGTGTGAACAGCAGCCTTCTCATTTCCCAGCACTCTCCCTGTCTCCATCCCTCACACACACACACACACACACACACATGGGTCTCGTTACTGATAATACAGCAGTTTTGCCTTCACCGGCGGTTCCGCAGCCACATTCAGTGAAATTAATTGCCTAATTAGCAAATAAAATGGCTTGCTTGCTTGCCAGCGACTGTGGTTTAGTATGCAAGACATTTAGTCCAAGGGCGAACCATCGGTTAGTCTGTGATTAGCGTTTCCACTGTACTCTATAATTCATTTTTCCAAACATTATTGATTTCAGTGGAGGAAGAGAGAGGAGGACTATAGGGAGACTGGGATATATTTTAGTCTGCCTGCGGTCTCGGTTTGATCGTAGTAATATCAGACGAAACCTCGTAGCCTCGACTGCTAATGCAATGCAATGCTCGTTAGATGCGGCTCTTTGAATGAGCTCCTGAAACTCACCCTGTTTCTAAACACAAGTTGCTAGTTGAGGCTTGACATTCACGTGTTTGCTCATCAGCCACTGTGAACTAGTGGTTTTCCAAAGTTACCAGCCACTCAGCGTTTCCATTGGCCACGATTTTGACGTCGATACCATGGGGAAAAACTGCAAAATAGATATTTTTAATATTATCTCATAATTTGGCAGCAGGTTTATTAGGCTGCTGTCACTTTAAGAGCTGACGCACGGATCCGTTATACTGTTACATGTGCGTTTTCTTTCTCAAATGTTTACATTCACTGTGTAAAAACATAACTGACTATGTTTACGTGAAAACTCGCCAAGACCGGCGTGAGATTATTTTGTGTGTATTTGAGTGTTAAAGTGCAATAAGCAGCGAAAAATAACTCTGCATAATATAAATAATAATAATGGACTTTGGGTGTGAGCACAAAATCTGTGGGAATGAGTAAAATATGCTCAATACACACAATCTCTCGCCTAAATTCAATCCCTGTGACACCAATAATATTAATCCGGAGTAAATCTGTCAGAGAGAAAGAGCAGCTGGTATCGTGTTTCCTGCGGAAGAGCTTCAGATATTCCAGTATCGATATGTGTCAAAAAATCTATATTTTTGACAACACTAGTTTGCACTTAGTTTATTATTTCAGATGCCTTATTAAAAAGGCTACAATTGAAAAATATATATTATATGTAAAATTACACATCACTGATGAAATACACACACATTTGGCATTTGGCGGGTCAAGCCCTGAACACTTTTATTCAGCAAGGAAGCATTAATTTGATCGAAAGTGACAGTAAAGACATTTATAATGTTACAAAAGATTCTATTTCAAATAAATGCTTTCTAAAAACGTTCTATTTATCAATGAATCCTGAAAAATAAAATAAAATGTATCACGGTTTCCACAGAAATCTGAAGCAGCACAACTGTTTTCAACACTGATAATAATAATCATAAATGTTTCTTGAGCATCAAATCATCATATTATACTGATTTCTGAAGGATCATGTGACACTGAAGACTGGAGTAATGATGCTGAAAATTCAGCTTTGATCACAGGAATAAATTACACTTTACTAGATATTCACATAGAAAACAGATATTTTAAATTGTAATAATATTTTACTGTATTTTTGATCATATAAATGCAGCCTTGATGAACAGAAGAGACTTCTTTCAAAAATATAAAACGAAATCCAAACAGTGCACTGTTCCTTTAAGAAGAGTTTCTTATAGTTCTGCTTGGTTGGATCTCAGTATTTGATGGAGACTAAAGGTTGTGTGTGTGTGTGTGTGTGTGTGTGTGTGTGTGTGTGTGTGTGTGTGTGTGTGTGTGTGTGTGTGTGTGTGATGGAGACAATCAGATCTCCTGATGACCAGCGTCTCGCTTCCGTGGATATGAGCAGAACTGTAGATTTTCCTGTAAACAACACACAGTTTTCTCCTGAAAGCGCCTGCAGAAGGCTCGACATGTCCAGGTCTCAGACGACACACACACACACACACACACACAGTCTGTCTCCCCCTAGGCTCATACACACACACCTCTCACAGGACGTTCTTCGGAGCTGAAAACACCTTACGGTGTTAATTACCCTTCACACAGGGGTCCTTCTGTTCCTCTCTCGTCTGTTTGCGTGTGTGTCGCTGCTCCTATCTGTCTTTCCCGTCTCTTCTTCCTGGTAAATGAGTTATAATTGTGCAGAACACTTTGTCTGAAGACGACGCATCCCTCTAGATCGAATGGGTTCGCTTGCAGGGTTACGCTGATGCTATAATTATTACAGCGCTAAAATAAATAATAACATTCCGCATGAATAGTGAAACGGTCCGCTCCACTGCCATTAGCTCTAATGCCGCGTCATTAGGAATTAAAGCAGAACTCAGTAAATCTTTAAGTAGGTCCTGACGAGCAGAAGACCTTGTCCCCCGCCTCTGCCATGAGGAATCACTGTGAGCCTCGGCCTCCGCTGACTCCTCACACACACGCTAGGCTCGCTTAGATTAGGACATTTATTTGGTTTTATTATGAACATTTATTACTTCTAGTCATAACATTTAACCTTTCAATTTGTATACATTTGTCTTACTAGATTTTTTATTATTTGTATAAATTAAAATGTTCCTTTTTCTTTATTATGAACCTTATTATAACATTTAACATGCCAAGTTGTATAAATTCACTTTTTATTTATAATTTTTTTTAATCCCTTTTGTAACATTTTACCATTTCAAGTTGTATAAATTACCCATCTATCTATAAATTACAGAAATGTCTGTGTGTGTGTGTGTGTGTGTCTGTATGTCTGTTATTCGCATATCTCTCGAACCGTTAGTCCGATGGATTTCAAACTCGACAGGTGTCTTGCTACGGGCACGAGTAAGTGCAGTGCCAAGTTTAGTGCCAAGTATAGCCAGTTTGCCAAGTTCGTTGTTTGAATTAGAAATGCAAAAGATATTGTTAAATATATATCGATAAAAGAAGCACGTAAGTAGTGTTTTCTCGGAGTTCACTGTGTATCCTGCTCCCTGAATCGTGTAGTTCAGTTTTCCACATTTATTGTATGTCATTATGTCAGTATCAGTACTTGCTTTCTACCATGCACAAATAAAAATGTCACTGAACTTTTGCTGTGTAATTGTAACAGTGAGCACTCAAATACACCAAACCAACAATTACTAAAAACACACACAAAAACTGATTTTGCACGGGCACTTTGCACTGCTCCCTGAATCGACGTGCTTATTCATTTGTGGATGTTAAC
>CM038630.1:4680503-4725503 GCA_021554675.1 Leuciscus idus
TTACACATTTCTTCTGAAACCCATTGAGGTAGAGGCCTCAGTTTCTGGGGCAGGTTGTGAAAAATCCTACAATAAAAGAGATGTGTAAGGGCCAGTCCCTTTTTTATGCCACACATTCAAATGTTTGCCATAATAAAAAGCCCAGTGCATTCACATCAGCAACTGTCTGAGAACACACAGACAGAGTGTCTTCATTTCCTCCACCCTAATAAATAAAAATAGGCCAATGTAAAGCATAACTGTTGTAAAGCAGGTTATGTTTGGTGTTCTGTCTGCTGCATACTGACCTCTGTGTGGGAGACTGTGTGTATGTGTGCTGGCTTCAACAGAGACACTGTATTTCCCTCTACTGCAGAACATGGTCAGCTATATTTAAAACTTTAAAAAGTAGTAATGTATTGCACACGTACCCAGTGTTACTTGCTTAGAGGAGCCAGCACCAGGGTCAGATTGTACAGCACCTGTAATCCCATCCATAATCGTCCATCCCTTATTGCCTACTCAGAGCCAACTCCTCCGCCACAGTGCATTCTGGTTTTCTGAATTGAATTCTTTATTTCTGTTTGCTGCAAACAAGTGTTTGTGATAAAATGTTCACAAAAGTAATAAAAGGTTGTGGTAAATACTCACCACTTTGAATTATATTTTTATATTTTGTCTTTATCTGCTGCCAAGAACATTTGGAGTTGGGGTTGCATCTAAAAATCAATGAATATTAATCTTTCTTAGTACATACATGCACATTTTTTATATAATATAAAAATAGGCTATAGGCTATATTACACATACATAGGCTACACATACATACATAATTTTACATAAAAATAGAACGTATTTGTTTAACTTACGCATTAACAATCAGCAATCTTTCTCCAACAGTCTTCTCTTGCTTTGGCAGCAGAGAACGTATTGTTTCGAGCTTGAAATACATATTTAAATTCATCGTAATTCTGAATGATTATCTCTTGCTCCTCCGCGGAAAAATATATCGCTCTCGCTCTACCCGCGATTGGTTGTTCAGTGTCGACGTCACTCTTTTATGTGCACGCGCGCGTGGAGTAATCATAGCTTGAGGATCAAAGCCTGAGTTGACAGAGAAAGTTGATGAGCTGCATCATGGTACCAATAAAGCCTGATTGCATCGGTTTGGTTTTGTCAACTCAAAACTAATCCTGTAACCCCGAGTTTGTTCAGCTACCTTCATGGTACAGGCCCCTGATAGAAAGCAGGGTTAATATCATTAACTAAAACCATTAAAAAAACTAACATTTTCATTACTTGGAAATGAAATAAAGTATTTTTAAAAAGCTTATTTTGTTTCAGCTAGTGGCCAAGGCAACATTTCTCATTTTCATTAAGTTTAAGTTAAAGTACTAAAGTAACTAAAGCTAAATACTAAAACAAAATAAAAACTGTTATATAAAAATGACAAAAGCAACAAAATGAATAAGACTTTTAAATACAATTAAAATGAAAACAGAAAATATCAAAATATTAATTTTATTAAAATAGTTATTTGAAATGGCGATCAAATTTCCAATATTACTGTTTTTATTGGAAATATGATTGACATTTAAAATAGCAGTTTTCTATGTGAATATATTGTTAAAGTGTAATATATTCCTGTGATCAAAGCTGAATTTTCAGCATCATTACTCCAGTCTTCAGTGTCACATGATCCTTCAGAAATCAGTATAATATGATTTGATGATTATTATCAGTGTTGAAAACAGTTGTGCTTCTTCATATTTTTGGGGAAATCATTATTTTTCAGGATTATTGATGAACAGAAAGTTCTAAAAGAACAGCGTTTATTAGAAATAGAATGTTTTGTAACATCATGAATGTCTTTACTGTGAGTTTTGATCTGTTTCGTGCGTCCCTGCTGACTGGAAGTGTTGTGTTGTGTGATGAAGGTGGCGATGGGTCAGGGTCAGGCTGATGTGGCTCTGCAGGCGCTCAGAGAGTGTGTTCGCTCGGGTGAATGGCTGTGCTTGAAAAACCTGCACCTCGTCACGGCGTGGCTCCCCCTGCTGGAGAAGGTAGCAACTTCCTGTCTGTGTATGAAGGTATCAGAGTAGCAGAACTCGGCAAAGGAGTCGTCGCATTGGGTGCTTTCGAGTTTTGCTACTCTTTTACCTTCATATCTGTGTTTCATTACAAAGTTCTCTCTCTCTCTCCGTCTCTGTCTGTCTTCTACTGTGTAATTAATTCTAGTTGAAATGACTGTTGTTGTGAAGTGAGAGTGAATCTGTGTGTGTGTGTGTGAGATAGCTTGCAGATACTTTAATTGCTTTTTGTTTTCATTTCTCTGCTCCTTCTAAAAATATGTGTGTGTTGTGCAACACTGCAGATCTGTAATGGGTTTGGAGTCAATCAGATGAGGCTGTGAGAGAGTCAATCCCTATTAAACACACAGAAAAGATTGTTATTGGTTTGATGCTTTGCATTCATTGATTTAATTTGTTGTAGTGAGACATCTAATGTGTGTGTGTGTGTGTGTGTGTGTCTGCAGGAGATCAACAGTATGAAACCCAAAGCCGGCTTCAGACTCTGGTTGACTGCTGAGGTTCATGCGAAGTTCACTCCCATACTTCTCCAGTCCAGCCTGAAGATCACCTATGAGGTCAGTGTGTGTCAGTCCTTTCTCCATTTTAATCGATTCAAACTTAATGATCTTAAAGCGTAACTCTCGCCAAAATGCAACCTAGGCTCTTTTTGTGAATCTACTCGAGGCAAACTTTCGTGTAAAAGCATAATTAGGATGGAAACGCCACTTTTTCAAAATCTTTCTTTTTAGTAAACTCTGTGAACACAAACACTGTTCTCAATGCTGGAGTTCATGTGTAGAGCCGCTGGTGATACTGAGAGCAAAGTTTCATGTTGTGTCGAGTCTTCTTAGTGTTTTAAAAATAGCCATTTTGATGCTATCATAGTCGTGCCCCATTCACTCCCATTCACAAAGCAATTTGACCAAAAACGAAAATACGGTCAAACTTAAAACTGGCGTTTCCATCCTAATTATGCTTTTACACGAAAGTTTGCCTCGGGCAGATTCACAAAAAGACCCTAGGTTGCATTTTGGCGAGAGTTACGCTTTAAAACATCCCAAGAATGGATATTTTAGTCTGATGTTTTCAGTTGATCCCTCAACAAAACTCCTAAACGCCTAAATCACAGTAAGCTTTGTGGGTTACACTTTATTTTAAGGTGTCATTGTTACAGTGTAATTATATATTTAAGTACTGAGTAATTTTAATTAACAACATGTACTTACTGTAGGATTAGGGTTTGGTTTAGGGTAGTTACATGTAATTATGCATAATTTACTGTTATTAGTATGGTAAGTACATTTAACATGTAACATGGACACTGTAAAATAAAGTGTTACCACTTTGTGTTTTGTGACTTTTGATCTGCAATAAAACAGTTTTATAAGTAAATTCAAACGATAAATAGTGTTTTGACGCTCTTTAATGTGGCGTGACAGATCGCTGTAGCTGTGAACCGTCTCTTCCTCTTTACTACTAGTTATTGCATCAAATAAACATGAATGAACATCAGAAGGAATGTTGAAATAAACAGAAATCTCATGTAATCAGCGGTTCAACCGCAGAAAGACATCAGTAAGCTTGTGAACAATGATGCGTAAAACTATATTTACCTCAGAAAAGCCATTTGTTGTCCATAAACTTGATAGCTAGCTAGAAAAATAACTCTAGATAGAAGTGTTTTGATAAATATATGCACTATATTACTTATTCATTATATTTTTGCTTAACCTGTTCTTAAATATTTAATGCATTTCATTTTTTGAATACATTTGTAGTGAAAACAGGTTTTTATGACAGCCACCAATTAAAAACTTGGAGTAGAAACATAGTTATATCATTAAAGAGTTATTATTATAACATTATTATTATTATTATTATAATAAAAATATTTGTACACAAATCGGTTAATTTCACCTTTAATATTCCAGTAATACACCAATAGACTGGGTTCCCTGTGCAGGTTTACAGCATTAGTATTTTCCTTGAGCAAAATGGACCTGATGTATATGCAAATGAATTGATATTGAATCTAATCGCGATTGGAATTGAATCACAAGCTTTGGGAAATTTGTGTCAATTCTCAGCCATAGAGTAACAGAGATGCGTCTCACATCTACTAATAACATGTGTGTGTTCAGGCTCCTCCAGGGCTCAAGAAGAACCTGACGAGGACATATGAATCCTGGAGCGCGGAGCAGATCAGTAAAGGTGGTCACCTGACTCGTGCTCAGTCTCTCTTCTGCCTGGCCTGGTTCCACGCGGTGTGTCAGGAGAGACGCAACTATATTCCTCAGGTACACACCTTTCACATGACTGTAGAGACACAACTATATTCCTAAGAATAATAGGCTAATGAACTAACCATTCAAGCAATCCGCCCTTGGCACTGATTTGAAAATGAAACTAATGCGCACGGCCGCACGTGTCCAGGGGTGCGCAGCGAGCAGAACAGGGAAAGCGTTTTCAGTTCATTCCTATGGAAAAACACTTGCTCTATTCTAGGGATGAGTCACGATTTTCAAATAAACTAGTCTTTTCTGTGTCAGTGTCGGCTGCAAAGATGAAGTTGACGATGCTGACTCGCGATCTTCGCAGTAGTGAACGTGCCTATAGAGAGAAATGCACACTTCATATGAATTATGAAGCTTTCAAGCTTTCTATAGATATATTTCTCATGTCTGTGAGGCAAGTAGCTTATACGCTGAGTTTCGGTTTATTTATGAGACGAGCTCCAGTTCACGCGCCGGCGCCTCCGTGTCCTTATCATATTGTCTGCAATATTTACTTCTTATTTATTAAATCCAGGCAATTGGTTGATGAAACATGGATTAAAATTAAGATACAATTTATGCAAAACGAAATTCACTTTAAAAAAGGTTTTCTACAAAACAAAACTTAAGTGGTCAAAATCATGTCTGACCCACTCCATATGTCTCCCGATATATTGGGCATCTTATGATTCTATCTTACTCATCTCATGCGGTTCCCTTTTCATATATTCAACAAAGATGAAATAAAAAAAAACATTATATTATTTAAACATAAATATGACGTTTTTTAAGTTATATTTAAGCGTCACACCGCTCCGCTTTGCTCACATGCTCTGGCGTGTAGCCTATACATGCATGTGTGCGTGCATGTGGGGAGGGGTGTGATTTTCGAATTATAATCGAATAATACCCAGCGATCTTCGAATATTATTTTTGCTTGAAATGCATTTTAGTTTAATTTTCAAATTGGCGCCAATTCGGGGCGGATTGTTTTATTGGTTAGTTCATAAGCGTATTATTCTTACATTTTAAAAGGTTATTTATTTCTGGGATGGCAAAGCTGAATTTTCAGTGGCCAGTTTCCACAAAAAAATATTAAGCAACACAACTGTTTTCAACATTGATAATAATCAGAAATGTTTTGTGATTAATGATGTGAGTAATGATGCTTTGATCACACGACTAAATAACATTTTAACAAATATTCAGTTATTATAAACTGTAATAACATTTAACTGTTTTTATTGTATTGAGCCTATTGAGTGCTTTCAAAAGCGTATAAAAAAAAAAAAACACTTGATTATTCCAAACTTTTTTCCGGTGGTGTACATATGTGATCTTTATGTCTTTAGTGTCTTTATGTTCCTCAAACAATCGCTGGAATTCAAACAGAAGCTCTTGGATCTGTTTGAATTATTAATTCCGACTCTGAATTGAACTACTGTGCGCCAGGCCTTTGAAGAGCTGTGTTTAATTAGCTGATGCGTTTCTCTTCCGTAATGTGTCTCGCTCACTCCATCTTTCTCTCTCTCCTAAAGTGGGCAGGATCTAATAAGCTGTGTAGGAGAAAAGGAATTCATTGAGCTGATAGTGTCTCTCAGGAAAATATGTAAACTACTATTTTATATATATAATCAGGGCTTGACATTCACGTTTTTGCTCATCAGCCACTGTGAACTAGTGGTTTTTCAAAGTTACCAGCCACTCAGCATTTCCACTGGCCACCATTTTGACATCAATACCATGGGGAAAAACTGCAAAATAGATATTTTTAATATTATCTCATAATTTGTCAGCCGGTATATTAGGCTGCTGTCACTTTAAGAGCTGACGCACGGATCCGTTATACTGTTTTATATCGCCAATTTAGTGTCTTTATGTGCTGCACTTTGGGTGTGAGCACAAAATCTGCGGGAATTAGTACAATTATGCTCAATACGTGCAATTTGTTGCCGAACTTCAAGCCCTGCAACAATATTCATCCGGAGCAAATTAATGGAGTGAATGAGGAGAGGTGGGTTTGTGTGTCACTCGCTGTCGGAGAGATGAGAGAGAGAGAAAGAGAAGCTGGTATCGTGTTTCCTGCGGAAGAATTTCAGTATATTCCATGTATCGAAAAATCTATATTTTTGACAACACTAGATTGCACTCATTTTATTATTTCAGATGCCTTTTTAAAAGACTACCATTGAAAAATGTATATTATATCAAATTCAACCCACCAAAGTGGCCAGAGGAGTGACTGTGTTACACATCACTGATGAAATACACACACATTTAGCGGGTTAGTGGGTGTTGATGTCAAGCTCATATATAAATATATGATTTATCTGTAAATATCTTTTAATGTTCGACTTGATACTGAAGTACCAGTAGGTTTTGCATTATCAGCAGGCGTTTTAAAAGGTTTTCTTTCATACACTTGCTTAGATTAAATCATGCCTGTTGTGAAAAGTCTGGGAACAATTTAGAGCCAAAGAAAAGATGAATGACTCAACGCTGTCCTTGGAGATTCATAATTCTGGCTTTTGAAACATGACTCCATATTTAATCATGATTCAGTGTGAGTTTCTATTGCACAGGCTGAATATATGAAGTTGAATTGAACTGATGATGATGATGATGATGATGATGTGTTTGTGTGGCACAGGGTTGGACGAAGTTCTACGAGTTCTCTCTGTCAGACCTGAGAGCCGGCTTTGAGATCATTGACCGTCTGTTTGAAGGTGTGTGTTGGTCATGTGTGTATCAAGGTGTTTTTATCTTTGCACATGTGAGGTCTCACTGTAGGATTTTCCTTGTGTGTGTGTGTGTGTGTGTGTTTCAGGTGGGAAGGTGTTCCAGTGGGAATTCGTGCACGGTCTCCTGGAGAACGCCATCTATGGAGGCCGCATCGATAACGTGTGTGACCTGCGCATCCTTCGCTCGTACCTACAGCAGTTCTTTAACGCTCAACTCCTCGCGCAGTCGCACACACACTCTCGTGTCAAGAAAACACACGCTTTCCCGGCTCAGATACACCTGCCCAACTCCTGCAGCATAGCGGTCAGTGAATGTGTACTATGTGTACTATATAGTTAACAAGAATCAAGCATCTTGTGCGTGCTTTTTGGACTGATTCTACCCATAATCCTTTGCACGATTGGATTAAAGTCACCCTGCTATGTGTGCAGGATTATCGTGTGGTGGTGGACGCTCTCCCTGAAGACGACAAACCCAGTTTCTTCGGCCTGCCTGCAAACATCGAGCGCTCTTCACAGAGAATCATCAGCTCACAGGTGTGTGTGTGTGTGTGTGTGTGTTGAGGTCATGAGGGGTCAGAGGTGTTTTGAGAATATTTTGCTGAGCAGGACATTCCTCTACATCACAGGCATGCACACGTGTGTGTGTGTGTGATTGTTCTTTCCTGTGGGGTGGAGTTCATAATAAGCTAACAGTCATAGTGCATTCACACACAGGATTGTCTCCCAATATTTTTTTTACTGAAAAATCTTCACATTTTTATAATTTATGAACATTTTTAGCTAGTTAGAATCTCTTCAAATGTTCTTGGGTAGTTTTTACTGTATTTGTGAGGATACTTTCGAGAGGATTTCTAATTTCCTGAAGCAAAAAGCAGCAGTGCTTGCGAGCCAACCAATGAAAAGTCTTAGCTGGTTTTATCGAAACTTAATGCTGCAACTTTTCCGTTTTGTATACAAATACATGCAAGAAAGACGACAGATTACACTTATGCAGATATAAGTGATCACGATGACATCATCACTGTTGCTGTCACACGCTAACATTGTAAGTCAACGGGAGAATTCAACTTTAAAGTTGACAAAAGAACAAAACGTTTGAATGGATTTAATTGTGGTTAAAAAAAAATCTGCTTGTGATGCTTGACTGAGCAATGCTGGAGTGTTCTGGTGGGTTCGTTGCTACACAGTTGCTGATGTGTTCAGGGTCGCTGCAGGAATCTCTTGTTTTATATTGAATGAAATACGCAAATCAGTCCCATTCACTGTCACTCTTTCTTGACTTCACACACACACATTCTCTTTGTGTGTTCAGACCGTTGCACTGCACTCCTATTTGTCACTGTCAGGTTTAGACTGATCTTTGTCTCTACTGCTGTAGAGACTGTGTGTGTGTATGTGTGTGTGTGTGTAGCTCTTGTAATGAGACCAATTTATCATGTGTAAGAGTCGCCCACCCCTTCACTGCAGTTTGCCACAATCACAGAGAGATGGAGGATAGTGTACAGTGAGATCTAATGTGCTCACCTCAGGGGTGTGTGTGTGTGTGTGTGTTTGCACAGGTGATCTCTCAGTTGAGGATTCTGAGCAGGTCTGTAGCGGCCGGCTCCAAATTCGACAGAGAGATCTGGTCTAACGCACTCTCACCCGTGCTCAACCTGTGGAAACGCCTCAATCAGGTATTCATCAGCATTTTAGAAAACATATTGTATCATAGTTTACTCTTTTCTGTCCCAGATGTCCATGTACAATGTTTATGTTGCATGTGAAACGAATAACAGCACTTTTCTGTAACTTTTCTGTCAGTTCAGTCTTGTTTTTTTTAAGAGTGACAGAATCATAAAACAATCAGAGCTGAAATGTGCCACTCAAAATGTTGTAGTATCATATAGGGGTGTAACGGTTCCCTCATGTCACGATTCGATACATATCACGATCCTGAACTCACGAGACAATATTATTGTGATACTCCAAGACATATGGTAAAAGGTTAACAAAAAATGAACTGTTGATTAAAATGTTAAATTTGGTTTTACAATGTGTGTGTGTAAATGAATAGTCTTGGACTTAGAAACCCAATAAACCGGACAATAGAGACACCAGAATAACAATATTCATGATTCTGAAGCTGAATATACTGAATTATTTTAGATGAATATGCTTGCACTCTGTCACTGACTAGATATATTTAAAATATTGCAGGCCACTTTTTACACAATTATTCCCACATTGCATTATTATGCATTATATTCATCATTAAATCTACTTAGTTAGGGAAAGTTAGGCGCTTTTTTTTGTGCCAATCTGCAAAAAAATTCTTACCAGTAGATTTTTTTACCATGTGTTCCTATTGGTGTCTAGTAACACCTCCCAATTTATCCACGGCCAAATCCTCGGGGAAACGCCTGGAGAGGCAATCAAAGTTGGGGTGCCCAGATGGCCTGGGTAAAAATAATGATTTTCAATATTACCTTTTAAGATGTCTAACTAGGGGTTTTTAGGGGTGCTGAATCTATCCCAGCCATTAGTTTTGAGTAAAAATGACTCCAAGTCCGTACAAAAACCACATAAAAAATGGTTTTATTGAACAATTACAAAACAAAACTTACTAAATCGGTTTAAAATTTAACAAACCTCATCCAACTCCCCTACATCTTCTTCACTCCTGTTATCATCTGGCTGGTTGATGTTCTGGCAAGAGTTACCATGACAGTTCCCACAAACAGAAATACGCTTGACGCCTTGCTTTTTACAGCAGCACCTGAGAGTGTCACAGTCCCCTGCACAGTTGCAGCTGACAAACTTCAGAAGGTAGTGCGGTGCAATGTGATCTGTTGTAGGGACTGGTGCATAACCTTGTTCTCCTTGTTTCCATCCATACTCAAGGACATCCAGTGATGGACTTTGTAGCAGTAGCCGATCTCTGGTCTGGAGATATGCCTGCAAAGAGTACTGTGCTGCAGCTCCTGTAGTCGGAGGCAGTTTCTCAGGCTTGATGCTCCCGGCTGCGGCCCGCTTGCTGATGATATCAAATCTTCAGTCTTCCAAATCTTCAGGTGGATTTGCAGTTCGCAGCCAGCTTTGATGATGTCACTTTTCTTGGCTCTGATGTCATTGAACACATCCATGGCCCCCTCTGCTTTGTCAGTCTTGCAGAGCTTGGTGAGCAAAGTTGGTTTGCTAAACCCAGAAATTGCTGATACGGTATCGTAGCCAGAGAAGCTGTGTAGGAAGATCAGGTATTTACGGTATCTCTCCGGGAGGGCCTCCCGGATCTTTCCGACATCGTAAGATGTGTCTTTAAGGTAGTTTGTGACATCAGAAACAACAGCGATTTCAAACCGCGTTTTTGAGACCGTCTTTGGTTCACTGCAGATCTTTTTCGACCTCACTCAGACCGTCACCGCGGTCTTCCCTTGAATGATGCCATTCTTCCACCTATCCTCGAGAGGCAGAGTACACAAGTACACAACTTCCTTACTTGAGTGAAAGTACAGATACTACTGGTCAAATATTACTCCGTTACATGTAAAAGTTGTAAAGACCGATTTTTACTGAAGTAAAAGTACAGAAGGTCTTGTCTTTAAAATTACTTAAGTATTATAAGTAAAAAGTAAATGTCAATGCATTGTTTTATTATTGTTGCATTGTTGTATGTAATACTTACAGTACCTTATGCCTCTGAATCTATGCCTGCCTACCCTCATATCAATATCACATTTATTTCTAGAACACAGTTCCAGTAGTGGGATTGAATGTGAGATTGAATAAGTGCACTCAATAACGTCCACAATGGTTTCGGACACCCAAATGGCTGCTTGGCCAAACCCAACGTTGAAAATGAAAATCAAGTTGATGTCAGAATCCAATGGCAGATTGACATTAATCTCCAACGTTGGACAGACGGGTTGACGTCAGAAACCAACATCAGTCGAGTTCTGGCAGCAACCCGACTTTCATTTCCAACTAAAATGCAACCCTTGCAACCAAAATCATCCCCTTACTTTCTACTCAATGAGCTTGACAGAAATGTCGTGGAGTAAAAAGTATGATATTTGTCTTTCAAATGTAGTGAAGTAAAAAGTTTCCATAAATAAATAATACTCAAGTAAAGTACAGATACTCAAAAAGTGTACTAAAGTACAGTACTCAAGTAAATGTACTTTGTTACTGACCACCTCTGCTCAAGACCTAATATCAACAATGTCAGGTGACTGACCTTAGGGGTTGGCTATATAACATCCAGGTGAGCCAACCACTTCCTCTTGCCTGGAACGCCCCAGTTCGTCCCGAGTGACATGGGATGGTGACAGTCATCGTTCGGTCTCATAGATCCATAGTTATGGACATAACTTACAATCTATTTCAACCTCACTCACTCACCACGGTCTTCCCTGGGATGACTTATACCACCAGGGTCCCTCCCCTGTCTATTTAGCCACAGATAAAACAGCAGACCCCAAAGAATTCGGATTTGCCACATTAATCCTATAAAATCTTGTGAGCGTGCATGGGCTGCTCCAAGAGGCTGCAGCACAGATGTCTGAGAGTGCTACCCCCTTGAGTGCCGCCTAGAAAGTAGCCATGCTCCTGGTAGTGAGGAACCAGATCACCAGGGATAGGTAGATTTCGGTTGACATAAGCTTGTGAAATTGTATCCACTATCCAATGAGACAATCATTGCTTAGACACAGGTTTGCCTGCAAACTTCTTGCCAAAGCATACGAAAAGTTGCGTGTGTGACTGCCACAATTGATGAGTACGCTCGTTGTATGTGTGCAATGCTCTAATAGGACATAGAGGAAAAACTATCCAACCCTGCACCCGAACAAAAGCGATCTGGATGGAAAGCATCAAGCTCAATTACCTGATTTATTGTACTAGGCTTAAGGACCTTGGGTAGAAATGATGGGTTTGGACCCGTAAACGGTGTGCACCCTTAAGAAATTGAGACACCAAAGGGTGTTTGCCAATATTTGCAACATCCACTAACGCATGAAAGTGGGAGATGGCTGCAATGTAGACCTTTATGGTATTAACTGATTTCCCCGAATCCATCAATAATTGAAGAAAACGAAGAACCAAACTGGTGTCACTCTTGGCCGGATCTAGTTGTCGATCGTGACACCATGTTTAGAATATTCGCCACTTGCTAGAGTAGTTACTCCACGTAGATGGTGCCTTAGAATTATTTATTGTCCTCAATACAGCGTCATCTAAGTCTTTAGAGAGGGACTGAGCCCACAGTTGTAGTATCTCTGGTCTTGGGTGCCAGATTTGGCCCTCCGCTTGGGAGATGACATCAGCTCTCTTCGGAAACTGCTAAGGGTAACCTTGGACCAACGATGCGTCGAGATATTTAAATGAGGAGAAAACCACCGCAATCCTCAGGGACGTGAAGCACCTGCACGAAAACGTGACGGATTGGAACTAATCTCTCCTGTAATCCAAAATGTGCTCTACCGCGTCGGTCTCAGATGAGGCGAGAAAGGCAAGAGGAAGTGGTTGGCTCACCTGGATGTTATGTAGTCAACCCCTAAGGTCAGTCACCTGACATTGTTGATGTTAGGTCTTGAGCAGAGGTGGTCAGTAACAAAGTACATTTACTTGAGTACTGTACTTTAGTACACTTTTTGAGAATCTGTTCTTTACTTGAGTATTTTTTTTTATGGAAACTTTTTACTTCACTACATTTCTGTCAAGGTCCTTGAGTAGAAAGTAAGGGGATGAGTTTGGTTGCAAGGGTTGCATTTTGGTTGGAAATGAAAGTCAGGTTGACGTCAGAACTCGACTGATGTTGGTTTCTGACGTCAACCCGTCTGTCCAACATTGGAGATTAATGTCAATCTGCCGTTGGATTCTGAAATCAACTTGATTTTCATTTTCAACGTTGGGTTTGGCCAAGCAGCCATTTGGGTGTCCGAAACCATTGTGGACGTTATTGAGTGCACTTATTCAATCTCACATTCAATCCCACTACTGGAACTGTGTTCTAGAAATAAATGTGATATTGATATGAGGGTAGGCAGGCATAGATTCAGAGGCATAAGGTACTGTAAGTATTACATACAACAATGCAACAATAATAAAACAATGCATTGACATTTACTTTTTACTTATAATACTTAAGTAATTTTAAAGACAAGAACTTCTGTACTTTTACTTCAGTAAAAATCGGTCTTTACAACTTTTACATGTAACGGAGTAATATTTTACCAGTAGTATCTGTACTTTCACTCAAGTAAGGAAGTTGTGTACTTGTCCACCTCTGCCTCTCGAGGATAGGTGGAAGAATGGCATCATTCAAGGGAAGACCGCGGTGACGGTCTGAGTGAGGTCGAAAAAGATCTGCAGTGAACCAAAGACGGTCTCAAAAACGCGGTTTGAAATCGCTGGTGTTTCTGAAGTCACAAACTACCTTAAAGGCACATCTTACGATGTCGGAAAGATCCGGGAGGCCCTCCCGGAGAGATACCGTAAATACCTGATCTTCCTACACAGCTTCTCTGGCTGCGATACCGTATCAGCAATTTCTGGGTTTAGCAAACCAACTTTGCTCACCAAGCTCTGCAAGACTGACAAAGCAGAGGGGGCCATGGATGTGTTCAATGACATCAGAGCCAAGAAAAGTGACATCATCAAAGCTGGCTGCGAACTGCGAATCCACCTGAAGATTTGGAAGACTGAAGATTTGATATCATCAGCAAGCGGGCCGCAGCCGGGAGCATCAAGCCTGAGAAACTGCCTCCGACTACAGGAGCTGCAGCACAGTACTCCTTGCAGGCATATCTCCAGACCAGAGATCGGCTACTGCTACAAAGTCCATCACTGGATGTCCTTGAGTATGGATGGAAACAAGGAGAACAAGGTTATGCACCAGTCCCTACAACAGATCACATTGCACCGCACTACCTTCTGAAGTTTGTCAGCTGCAACTGTGCAGGGGACTGTGACACTCTCAGGTGCTGCTGTAAAAAGCAAGGCGTCAAGCGTATTTCTGTTTGTGGGAACTGTCATGGTAACTCTTGCCAGAACATCAACCAGCCAGATGATAACAGGAGTGAGGGAGATGTAGGGGAGTTGGATGAGGTTTGTTCAATTTTAAACCGATTTAGTAAGTTTTGTTTTGTAATTGTTCAATAAAACCATTTTTATGTGGTTTTTGTACGGACTTGGAGTCATTTTTACTCAAAACTAATGGCTGGGATAGATTCAGCACCCCTAAAAACCCCTAGTTAGACATCTTAAAAGGTAATATTGAAAATCATTATTTTTACCCAGGCCGTCTGGGCACCCCAATTTTGATTGCCTCTCCAGGCGTTTCCCCGAGGATTTGGCCGTGGATAAATTGGGAGGTGTTACTAGACACCTATAGAAACACATGGTAAAAAAAGCTATTGGTAAGAATTTTTTTTGCAGATTGGCAAAACAAAATTCCTAACTTTCCCTAACTAAGTAGATTAATGTAGTACTGACACTAAAACTCTGAAAACTTATACAGTAATTTTAATTTTGGGTGAACTATCCACAATAAATATTGTCACTGTCCATGATATACATATTGTTGCATTCTTGTATTGCGATATATTGTGACACCCCTAGTATCCTATCCTGGGAACTCAACAAAACACAACTTTATTTCCCAGCACACAGTGCAGCCTCACTCCTGGAAATTGTGTAAAGCCAACCAAACTGCAACGGACAATTTCCACCAGCCATTTTGTGTGCAATATGCACTAAACGTTCTGTGGGCGTGTCCTTCTGGGCTGAGTTTGGGTTCTGATTGGTTATCGTATCTTGTCGCGCTCTGGTTGGCTCTTGCATTATGTGACAGATTCTTTCTGTCGTGTCTCAGGGTTCCTCATTGATCCATCAGAAAGTGGCTCTTCCCAGCGAGGGCGTCGGCTCTCCCGTTCTCTCGTTCGTCCAGCTGGAGCAGTTTAATGGCATACGATTGGTCCAGAGCATCCACCAATCGCTGGCCTCGCTCAGTAAGGTCATCCGAGGCACGTCCCTCATGACTGCTGACGTACACAAGCTGGCCACCGCACTTCTGAACCAAGAGGTAAGAGTGAGGGAATCACTGTCTCCTGCATATTATTTAATGAAAGCAAGATACTAAAGGTATCAATTTTTACATTTTGTGTTTTTTGGCTTTTCATAAAGCATTGTTTCAGACTAGTGGAAAGAAAACATCTAAGCACAATTTTAAGTGTTTATTTTATTGCATTTTATCTCGTTGCATAAATTATAATACAGTCAAACCAACATTTATTCAGACACCTTCAACATTTCTCACATTATCACAGTTTATTCACTATAGTTTAGAAAATGGTAATAAAATATGACAAATCAGTGGATATTTGACTGGTTTTGTCCGTCCTTCTGTTAGACTGTCTCACACATGAATTATGTTGAATATCTGTCAGCTGTTAAATTTAACTACACAATTAGATAATACCAGTTTAGCTCAACCAGTGACCAAGCAATGCTTCATTTTGTTCAGTCTGTGTGTAAAAAGAGCATTAGCAATTAAAGAAGAAACACTTCAGCAAAACATGATCAGGTCAAAGTGTCGGATTCCTTTTTGGTCCCAAATTTGTATAAATTTGACTGGTAGTCACTGAATGAAGAATTTTTGGCTATAATATGTCAAGAGTTCACTTTATTTTGCTGTCCTCACTTACATAAATGAACTATAGTGTCCTGCACACACTAGTAAAAAAATATAAAAAATTATATCTGGTGTCTGAATAATTTTTGGTTTGACTGTATATATCTTTAAAAGCTGTAAGAGTCAGAAATCTCACCTTCACCATCACTTACATAGACTAAACATTACAGTTTTATTAAGCAATACAATATGACAGGCTGTGCTTCTTTACCAACACTCCTTCACTCTGTGTCTCTCAGTGTCCGTTGAGTTGGCAGAGTAAATGGGAAGGCCCTGAGGACCCGATGCAGTATTTGCGAGCCGTGGTGTTCAGAGCGCTCGCAATTCAGGTAAACAAACTCACGCAGATGTTCAAATGTGTTGATTCAGCTCAACTCATCTCAACTTTTATTTATAAAGCACTTTCAAAACCATTAGAACGGACCAAAGTGCTGTCCATAAACAATAAATAACTCTAAAATACATAGAAACATCATCAAAAACATAACCTAAGAAAATCATACAACCAATCACTCACAGATCTCAGACCTAATCAAATGCCAACAACTTGATAAAAATAAAACCTTCCATGCCTGACGAGGATTTTAAAGATAATGGAAACACATTCCGAAGTGCAGTCGGGGTCGTGGAATGCGTTTGACCTTCTCCAGGTGTTCTCGAGTTTGTTTAGCCGTGTCTATGGGAGTGTTATGATCCTAGAATACGGGAATGCACGAAGCCGTCGTGTTTGTTCAGGATGCAGCTGGCCTTGTTAATCGGCCACATATTTCCCTGTAATAGACCCAAGACGCAGATCAGCTTATGCTATACTCTCAATGTGCGATACATATTTTCCAGTTTTCGAGTGGAATCATGTTTTTTTGTTGTTGTTCTGTTCCTATATAAATAAACATATAAATTAAAATGAAAATAAATGCAGAGCGATCATCTGACCCGATGAGTGTCTCGAGACGCAGCGCCACCGGTCTCCCATCATGCTCAGCAGCTGCCGCCGTGAGGCGAGGCATCTCTCCTTGTTTTCCTAACATGAACCCGTCAGAATGTGGGCCGCGGTGTCAGAGATGACTCATCTCATTACATGAGGGCTTTTACACTCTTTTGTGCTTTGGCTTTGGATAAAAGCGCGCTCTGAATGGCATGCTGTGAAGCTGATGGCATGCTGTCTCTGATAACTCTGGGTCACAGCGCTCCGACTCTCGCATTACACTATGTAGTTTGGTGATTTAACAGCTATTCTGTGGAGCAGGCAAACTAACATTTACCATAGTAACCTGGTAACATGTTTGTAACTTTGTAACATTGATAATCTTTAAGTGATATAAAAGTAAAATAATGTGATAGACAGACAGATGATTGATAGAGAGAGAGAGAGAGACAGACAGACAGACAGACAGACAGACAGACAGACAGACAGACAGAGAGACAGACAGATAGACAGATAGACAGACAGAGAGATAGACAGAGAGACAGACAGATAGACAGACAGATAGACACAGATAGATAGATAGAGAGAGACAGACAGACAGACAGACAGACAGACAGATAGACAGACAGATAGACACATGATAGATAGATAGAGAGAGAGAGACAGACAGACAGACAGACAGACAGATAGATAGATAGATAGATAGATAGATAGACACATGATAGATAGATAGAGAGAGAGAGAGACAGACAGACAGATAGATAGATAGATAGATAGATAGAGAGACAGACAGACAGACAGACAGACAGACAGATAGATAGATAGATAGATAGATAGATAGATAGAGAGACAGACAGACAGATAGATAGATAGACAGAGAGAGACAGATAGATAGATAGATAGATAGATAGATAGATAGATAGATAGATAGATAGATAGACAGACACATGATAGAGAGAGAGAGAGAGAGAGAGAGACAGACATACAGACAGACAGACAGACAGACAGATAGATAGATAGATAGATAGATAGATAGATAGATAGATAGATAGATAGATAGACACATGATAGATAGATAGATAGAGAGAAAGACAGACAGACAGATAGATAGATAGATAGATAGACACATGATAGATAGAGAGAGAGAGAGAGACAGACAGACAGATAGATAGATAGAGAGAAAGACAGACAGACAGATAGATAGATAGATAGACACATGATAGATAGAGAGAGAGAGAGACAGACAGATAGATAGATAGATAGAGAGAGAGAGACAGACAGACAGACAGATAGATAGATAGATAGATAGATAGATAGACACATGATAGATAGATAGAGGGAGAGACAGACAGACAGATAGATAGATAAATAGATAGATAGATAGACACATGATAGATAGATAGAGAGACAGACAGATAGAGAGATAGAGAGAGAGACAGACAGATAGATAGATAGATAGATAGATAGATAGATAGAGAGACAGACAGATAGATAGATAGATAGATAGAGAGAGAGAGAGAGAGAGACAGACAGACAGACAGATAGATAAATAGATAGATAGATAGATAGATAGATAGATAGATAGATAGATAGATAGATGGACAGACACATGATAGAGAGAGAGACAGACAGATAGATAGATAGACAGACAGACAGACAGACAGATAGATCTCACACACACACACTGAAACTGTCCTTGAGTGCAGGAAGGAGGAGGAGCTATGTGGGGTGAATATTAAAAGCATTAGACAAGAACTCGTGAATAATTCATGAGCACATCAACATCACCTGAGGGAGAGTTCATTACAGCCGTGTGTGTGTATCATGGGCATTAATCACATGACTGTCTTCATGTACCATTCTGATGCTTGTGTGTGTGTGTGTGTGTGTGTGTGTGTGTGTGTGTGTGTGTGTGTGTGTGTGTGTGTGTGTGTGTGTGTGTGTGTGTGTGTGATTACGAGCGTTTGTTTAGATGTTAGTGCGACTGAAACTTCAACTACTGTAAACACTAAACGAGTAAGTGTTAGCAGGTGTGTGTGTGTGTGTGATCTGCTAATGTGTGTATACAGAGCTGTGTGAGTGTCTTTCAGAGGAAAGATCTTTCTGTTGACGGGAATCTCAGAAAATATGTTTTTTTTTTAACCTTCTGATGTTGGGCTGAAATAACAATATATATGTTGCAGTACGGAAATGAAGAATGCTTCAGAATTAAGATGTAAATTTATTGAATTTTTGACTATACTGTATTCATTTCACATGTTCACCTCCAAATTCTCATTATTAGGTAAAAAAAAAAAAAAGCTATAATAATAACAATAATTTTATCACTACAAATAATAATGATTTTGATTATTATTTCTGTTCTTTTTAGTATTGCAAAATAGCAGTAATATTAAAATATAATTTTGTAATTTTTGCACATTTAAGACGGTAACAGTAATTTGATTTTCTGATCAAAATAATGATAATTATTATTCATATTATATTCTTCTTACTGTTTTGTTGTTATTTCATAACATATTTTTTAAATGTTAAACATTTAAAATAATTAAAATGATTAGTATTATATATTATTATTAGTAGTAGTAGTAGTATTTAAGTTTTAAAATTGTATACATCATGGTGGTATTTGCAGTAGTGCCTTTAATTTCCTTTAATAGTATGTTTAGTATAGTATAGTTTATTACAGTAATATAATAGAAAATGAACTGCTTTACTATGAGAATTATAGAAGAAAACTCATATATTCTTTATATTATGTTTCTTTTGATTCTGTGGTAAAATGTGACCCATATATGTTTTCATGAGATGTAGTTACATGGTCATCGACTATCCTGAGACGTGTGTGTGTGTGTGTGTGTGTGTGTGTGTGTGTGTGTACTTGTACAACTATCTTTGTGAGGACCAGTTTGAGTTTTAGACCATTGGAGTGAGGACAAAGAGTCAAGTGAGGACATTTTGGCCGGTCCTCTCTCTCTGAGAGTCTTTAAAGGCCTGTTTGAGGATCAAGACTTGGTTTTAGGGATAAGGTTATAATGAGGTTAAGGGTCGGTTTAGGGTCAGGGGTCGGGTTAGGCACTTAGTTGTGATGGGTAAGGTTAGGGTAAGCGGCTAGAGATTGCATTGTGTCAATGAAAGTCCTCATAAAGATAGATGTACAAGAGAGTGTGTGTGTGTGTGTGCGTGTGTGGGTGTGTGTGTGTGGCCTGGAAAGCACCTGTCACGCGTGTCAAACTGTCTGCTAGTGGTGGGAGTTAGTTTGACTGTAATTAGTTCTGCGGAGCGAGCCGACAGAAACGCTTCTCGTGATGAACGTGTTTCTTCATCTGAGATGATGATGATGGTTTCTCTGCTCCCTCAGGTATTGAACCAAACGCCTCAGAGAGAACGAGCGAGCAAATAACCCAGTAAACATGAAGGAACGAGGTGTGGATGAGTGAACTTAAGAGGGAGAATTTAGGTGAAGGAGTGTGGGAGCTTCTGCTTGATGCAAATATCTAAAGCTAAAGCAATGCAGGGTTCAAACTCGCTCAGCAGTCCGTCCAGAACACACAGTATTTATAGAAGTCTTAAAGGTACAGTAGCAAAACCAGGAATTAACCAAAATAAAGCACATTTTAACGCATCATGCCTCTCCCATCTCAAACATCACAAACTCAGCTCTTACAGTGCTTGTGAAGGCATAACTCAACAATTAAAAGTAGACTACTTCCAGTGAAAGGTCCAACATATGTGTGCTATGTGACAGACCACAGCTGTTTGAGGCTGAGTTAACATTATAAACTGGAACAAGTGTGTGTCTGAACAGGTGCATGATGATGTTTAATCTGTGAAGGTCTAAATGCAATGATTTTTGGCTAAAATTGAATGTTTCTTTGCATGTAATGTGTCAGTCATGGTCCCACACCCTCTGGCTCCGCCTCCTACAGTAGCCACGCCCCACACTCTCACTATTGGTTGAGCTGGAAAGTGATTGACAGATCTGAACGGACAGCTCTTAATGATTTAATGGTGTCTGGGAGGCTCAATGTTTACACTTTTGAGGGAGATAAACCCATGAATAGCACACTAACAGTAGTCAATGAACAGTAAACTGAGTTAAGAGAATGGATTTTAACATTACAAGTCTTACATACTTCACCTTTAAGGGTCTGAAATGATACTGAAAACATAAATTGACTGTTTTTGGTCCAAGAAAACATAATAGTTTGATCAAATGTGGCTCCTCAAGGGGAGACACGGCAGGCAAAAAACATTGTTTGTTTTTTTCACTGGTCAATTTTAAGATTTTGGGCGATTTGTCTTCAATAACATGTCTTCATTCAGAAAGTACAATGGGGCATTTAACTCTAAAAGTGAAATCTCATTGGCTGATGATAGATAGGCCGTTTTCTCAAAAATAGGTTTTTTCCTCATACTCTGAGCCCGAAATCTCCACTTCAGCAGCACTTACATACACCAAACTTTCCAGTTGTATTCCTATCTATATTCTTAAGGTTTTTATAGAGGGGTTTGTCCATATATCATTCAGATTCTGATTTATACAACATTTTATACCTAAAAACGGAGCGAAAATTGATTTTTTTAATGGCTGTTGACAGTTTTTTCTTATTAATGGAGTGATAAAAAGAGATATCCAAAATCTGTAAAAACCCTCTGTAAAAACCTTTGACTCTAATATGTCAACAAAATCAAACAAGAATTTTGAATCTGGCTTTATCCAATGTTCAGATTTCTCTTCTGGAAATATCTGCAAATTAGCGCATATTTAATGAGACACTACCTAATTTGCATATTTAAACATAAATATTCTAAAAACTTGTAATACAAAATATATTTGTCTTAATGTCAGTGATCAACTGGGGAAGTTTCATGCTGATATCTATTAGTTTTATTTTTTTTCCTTTTCACCTGGGGTGTCTCGCCTTAAATGATTATAAAACTGAAAGTCGAGGTCATCGAGGTCCGTGTGCCGAAACTCACCCGAGATTCCTCATTCGCGCTCCTGTAACAGATAATTGGATGTTATCCGTCATCGCTATTATGACGCCCACCTGCTCCAGGAGTCACATTTCTACAACACCAGCTGTTAACATTAAAAACTCTTACCGACCCCAAACCTCTGAACTCTAGCATATATTCATGTCCACACCAGTGGATGATAATGTGTTTTATTATAAGCACAAGCATCACTACAAGCACACAGTTGCACTGCTGTTCATCAGCACTGAGGTTTATTACTGCAACACTTGAGTGTGTGTTGTTATCTTAAAGGGGTGGTATAATGCCCTTTTCACAAGATGTAAAATAAGTCTCTGATGTCCCCAGAGTGTGTATGTGAAGTTTCAGCTCAAAATACCCCACAGATATTTTTATATAGCATGTTAAAATTGTCACTTTTTGAGGGTGAACAAAAACACACCGTTTTTGTGTGTGTCCCTTTAAATGCAAATGAGCTGCTGCTCCCGGCACAGGGGGCGGAGCTTCAGCAGCTTGTGTCCTTTTACCTCACACACACATGCACTGAACATTTCAAAAACGTTTAGCCTTTTATGTTCAAACCGGAGTCAGACAATGATGGAGAGACTCAAGAAGTGATAACAAGACAACATTTCTGAATGGTTAGTTGATGAATTTATGTCGCTGATGTGTAGTTATCTTCTAGTCATTAATTAGCATATTCTGTCATGATAATCTATAAATCGTGTTCCGGGGGCGGGGTTTATGTAAATTCTAGGGTTGGTGAGGTCACTAACCCGGGAGGAATGTGGTGTAGTCTCTACCAGCCGTTTGTTGTAGTCGTTAAAAAGCGATTTCTTTAAAAGCAAATATCTCCCTTTACTTTGAACTTTGAGCGTCGTAACTTTGCAGATGTTGTTTATGCTCAAACAGCAACACTACACACTAACTAAAGTTACAAAAGTGAAATCATAATCAACCACCCCTTTAAACGTGCTGCTGATAACTGTTTGTTCATTTTGTATGAATCGGAAAGTGACGCTCATTGGGAAGGCATAATAAGCATAGGCTTCAGCCGACACCTTTTTCGGTTATTATGTATATGTTACAATTAATAATAATTGTAGAGATGGACACACACTGTATCCGCTGTTCTGAGCTGTAAAGCACAGAGAGTCTGGAGTCTGAGGAGAAGTAGCAGGAGGGGGAAGAAGCAGCGATTGTTACTGTACAACTGACACCAGCAGCACTCAGATCACTTCTGTCATCACACGCCATCAGCATGTGTGTGTGTGTGTGTGTGTGTGTGTGTGTAGGGCTGGGTAGAGAGGGCCGAGAGGGCTGGACTGCTGTCGGAGATGCTGGATCTGTCGGAGCTTTTCCACCCGGACACTTTCCTGAACGCCCTGAGACAAGAGACCGCCAGGTGACGTACTTGCTAACATATATATATATATATATAATGATAATGAAAATTAAACCCCTGATAAAACACATGCTAAGGTTACCTTATCTATCTCGCATACACCTGTTAAAGTAAATGAAGATATATTACAATTATAATAAAAATGAAATGCACCTGATAAAACTCATGCTAACAACTACATTATATATATATATACACACAATGGTACTACTATGGTAATCTTGAAAGTATCATGTAAAAGCCATTGTATATTTCAAAGTACCATAAAATTATCATCTGACACTGTACCATAGTACTACCACAGTATTACTGGCAAAGATTACTGTGGTACATGGTAGAAAAACATGAAAAATATAATATAAAAATATAAATAACATGTAATAATAATAATATATAAAATATTAAAAATAGAAATAATATGTGAAGCATTAAAATATAAATATATAAAATAAAAACATTACATCATATTTTTCATTGTATATATTTCAAATGAATGGAAATATAATGAAGGTAACTCACCTACTATAACAAAACAACTGCAAACTATAAACTTGGATAATGTACATTATGTTCACTTGCTAAACTTGTACATATACACCTACTATAGTAAACTCTAGCTATCTTACCTGATAAACACCTACTATAGTAAACTCTAGATATCTTACCTGATAAACACCTACTATAGTAAACTCTAGATATCTTACCTGATAAACACCTACTATAGTAAACTCTAGCTATCTTACCTGATAAACACCTGCTATAGTAAACTCTAGATATCTTACCTGATAAACACCTGCTATAGTAAACTCTAGCTATCTTACCTGATAAACACCTACTATAGTAAACTCTAGCTATCTTACCTGATAAACACCTGCTATAGTAAACTCTAGCTATCTTACCTGATAAACACCTGCTATAGTAAACTCTAGCTATCTTACCTGATAAACACCTGCTATAGTAAACTCTAGCTATCTTACCTGATAAACACCTACTATAGTAAACTCTAACTAACTTACCTGATAAACACCTACTATAGTAAACTCTAGCTATCTTACCTGATAAACACCTATTATAGTAAACTCTAGCTATCTTACCTGATAAACACCTGCTATAGTAAACTCTAGCTATCTTACCTGATAAACACCTGCTATAGTAAACTCTAGCTATCTTACCTGATAAACACCTACTATAGTAAACTCTAGCTATCTTACCTGATAAACACCTGCTATAGTAAACTCTAGCTATCTTACCTGATAAACACCTACTATAGTAAACTCTAGCTATCTTACCTGATAAACACCTGCTATAGTAAACTCTAGCTATCTTACCTGATAAACACCTACTATAGTAAACTCCAGCTAACTTACCTGATAAACACCTACTATAGTAAACTCTAGCTAACTTACCTGATAAACACCTACTATAGTAAACTCTAGCTATCTTACCTGATAAACACCTACTATAGTAAACTCTAGCTATCTTACCTGATAAACACCTACTATAGTAAACTCTAGCTATCTTACCTGATAAACACCTACTATAGTAAACTCTAGCTATCTTACCTGATAAACACCTACTATAGTAAACTCTAGCTATCTTACCTGATAAACACCTACTATAGTAAACTCGAGCTAACTTACCTGATAAATGAAACCGGGCTAAATGAAACCGGGGTCGCTCGAGTCGCCTAAACCTGCTAATCTGAAATCAGAGATAACACACTAACATAACTCCTGCACATTTACTGAGCTCAAATGATGTAATCTACCTAACATACACAGAAGTCGCACAAAGAGCCTGTTTAAGAGTCAAAACGAGTGTTTTATGAAGTTTACAATAAAATTGTAGGTTTTATTGTGTTTATTAAATGGCGTGTGTTTTAGGTTGATGAGCTGCTCTATGGACAGCCTGAAGTTCGTCACGTCATGGAGGGGCAAGATCACTGAAGCAAAACTACAAGTGAAGGTACAAACGTTCCCTCCGAACGAAGAGTGTGTGTTTAACATGATTAAACTGAGGTTCTCTGGTCCATGTTAACTAAACTCTCTCTCTCTCTCTCTCTCTCTCTCTCTCTCTCTCTCTCTCTCTCTCTCTCTCTCTCTCTCTCTCTCTCTCTCTCTCTCTCTCTCTCCCCCTCTCCCTCCCCCTCTCTCTCTCTCTCTCTCTCTCTCCTCCCCTCCCCCCCCCTCCTCCTCTCTCTCTCTCTCTCTTCCCCCTCTCTCTCTCTCTCTCTCTCTCTCTCTCTCTCTCTCTCCAGGTTGGTGGTTTGCAGTTGGAAGGTTGTAGTTTCGATGGAAACCGTCTGTCTGAAAGCCATCATGACTCTCCCAGTGTGTCTGCCGTCCCTGCGTGTCACATGGCCTGGATCCCACAGGTAACACACACACACACTTTACCCTCTCAGTAAGAGATAATGTACATCCAGCCGGTTGTTATCGCAGAATAAACTCCCAGCAGGGTGATCAGGACCCCGACGTGAAACAAGGGTTTTATTTCACGATAAACCACCGGCTGGATGTACATTATCCTGTTTATTACACCGATACTTCCCACACAAGTGAATTATTGAATATAGATTGTTGTTAAAATATTTGATTAGCTTACTAAACACAAAGCTTCTGATAAGAAAACAGTTGCTAGCAAGTGAGACTGCCAAGAAGACTGAACCAGATTAAACTAGACGAGCATTTAAGGGATAAAGTACAGTCACACCACTTATTACATGGCTTTTCAACACATAAATAATTATGAGGACAAGAGATAAGTACAGATGTGCATAATATGTACAAAACGATTGTCCTGACAAGAAGATGAACATAGCAACAATATTACAGTATTATTAATAGTGAAGTCCTCCGATTTCATTTTCATTAAAATCGATAAATATAACAAAATGTCAGCAGGCTTGAGGTGTATGTTATTCAGCGTTGCTATTGACGATGGTTGTTATCGGGGGAATAACACACCCCGTAATGTCGCGACTGACCAATCAGAATCAAGTATTCCAGAAATCTGTGTAAGAAGAAACGGAATAATTGATTTTTTAGAAAATAACGCACATCTGTATCGGGTCGGGGCCGCATCACCACCTCGGGTGTGCATTATTTTCTAATAACTCAATTATTACGCTTATACTACGGTTACCACACCTCAAAACGTTGTCAGATGTTGTATTTCAAGACATTTGTCAGGTTTTTGACCCTAAAACGCTCTTGTGTGTGGGACTAATTTCTTACGCATCTCATCCCTCGCCTCCAAAACGCAATTTTAGAGCTCGTAACGGAGGCTTGAGCCACTGATAGCAGACCCATGCAGTTATTAATGCCGTTATTAGAGAGAGAGAGAGAGAGAGAGAGAGAGAGATTAAGTGTGTGTGAATTACCTGAGTCTCTCAACAGTGTTCGGCATCAGCGTCTCTACTAATAGTGAAACTGTAAGTTTATCAGCTTCAAGAACAGCGCTGTTATTTCCTCGCTAGTGAGAGACGTCATGTAGCTTTTAAGTTGCTAAACTATTTTACAGATAAAATGATCAGAGCAGCGCTGAAAACACGTTTCTGTGCGAGTGTGTGTCCATACTGTATGTGTGTGCGTTTGAGCGTGAGAGAGAGAGTATGTGCTGTCCGTACATAATAAAACATAATTTTGTGGCAAAAAACATGGAAATAAATCATTGTTTTTATCCTATTGTTTTATTCATATATTTGCTTGTCAGTGTCGTTGTGGGTTTTGCTTTTTTGTTGTTGTCAGCTGTAAAGACCTTTAAAGTAACTGAAATCATTTGGCGAAGTGATATGGAGCTGTAATGCGGTCAAGACCTGCTGGAACTACTTTATTCGTGCGTTTTACTTGAAAATAATCGCACACCTTAGAATGTTCAGCAACCAATCAGATTCAAGCATTCAACAGCCACCTAGTATAATTACATTTCTTTGATGTTTCCATTGATTGCTGTAGATTAAAGAGTGTGTGTGTGTGTGTGTGTGTGTGTGTGTGTGTGTGTGTGTGTGTGTGTGTGTGTTTCAGAGCACTGTGGGAAGTTATTCTCCAGACGAGTGCATCTCTCTGCCCGTGTACAGCAGTGCTGAGCGTGTGTGTGTGGTGACAAACGTGCAGCTGCCGTGTGCCGGAGATCATGACACATGGATCCAGAGCGGAGCGGCACTCTTCCTCAAACAGCAGTAACACACACACACACACACATACACACTGAGACAATCGATTTATAATGCGAGCGATCCACACACAGATATTATAATCATTTTATGTCACTACTTGTTTTGGATTTGTCTTTGGATTCATATGGGGGTGTTTTTGTCACGATTGCCGCATTAAAGCTGCTGTAAGACTGTAGTATTCAGTCATGTCGCATATATTTATATTGTCAAATAAAATAGTTTTCTTCAAGATCATTATTTTTCTCTCCATTCAATTTCAGTGCAATTTCAGTACTTTATTGGCACGGCAAAATCTGCACATACCTAGAGTAGTGGTCAAAAGTGAAGTACGGGGGAGATATTTCTTTTTTATGACCCTATAAGTTCAATATTAAACCATCAAAATATGAGGAAAATATTTTAAATATCAGGGAAAAACAAAACATTAAACAAATCATGCCAAATTACAAGTGTGATTAGACTAAACGAAAAAATAAGTTACAAAATAAAATCAGTAATGAAAAAATACTGAAATTAAATTCATAAATACAATAAAAAATAAATAAAATGATTAATAAATAAATGAAATGAAAATGAAAATCAACGATTTTAACAGAAAATTACTAATTCCTAAGGTGATGAATGTGTTTTTTATTTAAAGGTCCCATGACATGCTACTTTTTGTAGGCTTTAATATAGTCCTTAGTGGTCCTTAGTACTGTATCTGAAATCTCTTTCCAAAAATTCAGCCTCGGTGCAGAATTATAGCCACTACAAGCCAGTCCCAGAATGAGCTTCCTTCAGACGGGCCGTTTCGGTGTCTGTAGCTTTAAATACTAATGAGGAGGAGAAAGGCGGCGCAAGGTAAAGGGTGGGTGTGGCCTTGACCATCTTGCGCAACGGTACCATGCATGTTTGTTTATGTTGGATATATTGCAATGGCACGAAGACACGCAGTCGTTCAAGCATTTCAGTTTGACCCAGAATCTGATCCAGATGGAGAAGCAACGGATGAAGAAGTTGCAACTCAGCGGCTCCAGCAGGACGTTTCCGAATGGTTAGTTTAAAATATTATGTCTGGATACGGTACTTTATTCGGATGGTTTACAGTTATCATCATGTAGCTAACGCGAACCTTTTCATGAGATCTGTAACGTCTGTAATTTATCTTATTACAATTACATCAAGCTCTGCGATCTTGAAATGCGGATATCGCGCGCGCCATATAACCAACAGGAAAACGGTTATCCAAATAACAAAGAAATGTACAACACTCGCGTTACAGTATGTGTAACTTGATGCTGTCTACCTTTACATTAGCGCAAGTAACTGCATAGCTAATGTGACAGCCACATTCTACGTGTAACAAGCTAGGTAACCATAAACAGTAAAGCAACACACTTATATATAATTTGTTGACTTACTTGTCAGACGTTCAGCAAGCCCAGCTCTGTATTGACCATTCGATGTTAATTTGTACATCCAATTATTGACCAATTATTATGCTTCGCTCGCTCAAAAGCCATGATATCTCTCGTGGACAAACTAAAATCGCGCGCGTGCGTTCTACTTCCTAGCTCATTTTCTCATGGGCGAGAAATATTCTCTGGGCGGGCAAAGCAGAGACAGGGGAGGTAACATTTCTCCTTATGACGTCATAAGGAGGAGATTCAAGATCAGCCCGGTTGAGCTTCCATTTTCTCAAAGGCAGAGAAAAATAGCAAAAGCTCGATTTACACCGATTAAAATTTCTAGAAACTTGGGGACCATATACAGGCTAGGGGAACTCATATTAATGTTAAAAAACCTCAGAAAGTGAAAATTTCATGTCATGGGACCTTTAATATACTATACTCGTAATGGAGTAATTTCCTGTTGCCCAGTTTGAAAACAGTCAATATTTTTGCAGTTTTGTGATGCAAGACTGTTCTTTGTAAAAAAAGCAATGATGCTAGAATCATAAATAAATTTGATCAGAGGGATGTATAAGTGAATAGGAATACTGTATCACACAATGCAATGTACAAGACTTGACTGTCCATTTCCAAAGCGACAAGTCAAGCAGAAATGACATCAGCTGTGATTTGAACATCTCTTGCTGTACTCATTTGATCAGACTGACAAAAATGACTTCTTATATAATAAGCAGGTCATGTGACAACAGACCTTTATGTTTGCATTCTGTTTAACATACTATTTGAAAAAAGCAGGAGAGTGTGTAGTACGTACTGTGCAGTATGAAGCATTCATCTGTCAGTTTGTCTGAACGTCAGCAGGTTGCAGTGATGACCTTTGACCCACACTCATGTTATAGAGGCCACCTGCCCTCTGGATTGATCATTACAACAGCAGGTATGACGCGTCACCTTTGACCTTTGTGATGTGTGTGAGATCAGGATGCAGATGCTGCGTTTCTCCTCTGATCCTCCTTTTCCTTTAGAGAGGAACAGAAACATCCTCATTCATTCCTGAGCGTCACAGCTCTTCTCATGGTGCAAAACAGTTCCATGATATTCATGTGTTTTTGGGGCATGTACTATGGTAATAACATTTTATTTAAATTTCTTTTTGGACATGGGTACAATGGTAATGTTTTTTTGTAAACTGATATTGGATTTTAAATACTGATGTACATGCATATGGCGATCACATAATACCATGGTTTTTACCATCTGATACCATTAATGTACCACATTACTGCTGTAGTGTTGTTTTATATGAGGTCTGCAGTGTGTGTATCTAGTCACTGTGATGTCAGACCACACACACACACTCACACTCATTTAGACTGACATTATGCCCTTTTGCTGGAGGCTTTTCACAAACACACACTCAGAGTTTTGGAGCTTCTTGACTTTTCAGATAGAGAGGCTTTTTATCCGCACATCAAAGGTCAGTGTGTGTGGTTCTGTGTGAATACTGAATTCTGGTGGTTATGTGCAGTTTGAAATTGAACTGCAACATAAATCAAAACGCTGACCTTTAATCCCCTCACACACACACACACACACACACACACACACACACACACACACACACACACACACACACACACACACACACACACACACACACACACACAGAGCCACAGCATCCACCTGTAACTGGACAGCAGTAAAAAGTCATCAAAAATACCATGGTACAATGATTGAGATAGCAAGGTATTACTATAATGTAAAAAAATAAAAACATTATAATACCATGGTACTATAAATGACAAAAATTTGGTATTACCAGTGTAAATGTACAAAAGTATGGTATTACTATGGTAAATATAAAACCGTGTTTCCAAAAAACATGGTAGTTCCAGGATAAATGTAAAAAAACATGGTAGTTCCAAGATAAAAAAAAAACCATGGTAGTTCCAGGATAAAAAAAAAAACCATGGCAGTTCCAGGATAAAAAAAAAAAACATGGCAGTTCCAGGATAAAAAAAAACCATGGCAGTTCCAGGATAAAAAAAAACCATGGTAGTTCCAGGATAAAAAAAAAAACCATGGCAGTTCCAGGATAAAAAAAAACCATGGCAGTTCCAGGATAAAAAAAAAATATGGTAGTTCCAGGGTAAATGAAAACAAAACAACAACATGGTAGTTCCAGGATTAAAAAAAACATGGTAGTTCCAGGGTAAATGTAAAAAAAACTAAAAACAAAAAAACATGGTAGTTCCAGGGTAACCCTCTGGGGTCTGAGGCGTTTTTGGGGTCCTTGAGATGTTCTGACATGCCCTGACATTTGTGCTTTTTTCAGTTGCTTATAAACATATTAATGGCAAAGGTATAATTACACTCTATTTAGCACAAACAGGGCTACCATAATATGTGAGCAACATGCGGCACTTGGTGTTTTAAGCCCCCAACGGCGCCTTCCAGGCAGCGAGGGGATAGGTAGGTTTAAGGTTGAGGGTAGGGTTAGCTGCCTCTAAGGAGCCATTGGGGGCCTAAAACACCATCGAGCGCAACATGCATGTACATGTTTGTATTTTTGAGAGAATAATGTTAATGCATGGTTATTGAAAAAACAAAAAACTAAAGTTTCTGAAATAAGGCCACAAAACACATACTAAATATGTGTCAATAAGACTTTTGACTAATTGATGTCGTTGCCTAGAGTTTTTTCTTCAAAATGATGTGAAAATCATCCTGCCCTTATCATTCACATAACACAATACATTGATTTAAATCTTGTAAAACACTTTTTGTTTGTAAAGGCAATATGCGCAAGGGGCGTCAACCATTCAACAGCATCATGCATATGTAGTGGTTCACACCTCAGGAGACAATGGGGCCCGCATACTTAATAAGCCATTCATTCAGGTGTGTCACCTATAGCCACAAGAAAGAATGCAAGAGAAATATATATATATATATATATATATATATATATATATATATATATATATATATATATATATATATCTACCAAATTGGTTCACAGTTGGAAGCATGTCAATTTATTTTTTTATATTTTTTTTCACAAATTTTGCTTGCAAATTGTATAATATCCAAGGAAAACATGTCTAGTAATTGTGCAGTTAATTCTCATACTGTATTTTCAGTTTTGGAATATGTATCCTCTCCCCAAATTTGTCAATAATAAAACACAATAACAATTATTTAAAGAAAAGGCTTATATTTACCTTTTAAAATTTGTTTACATCTACCTTGTAAATATATATTTTTTTATTAAAAAGGTTACAATTACAACAACAATTGAAGTGTAATCTTTCTTTGTAAAAACTAAAGTATACATTTTATCATACATATTTCAAAGTTAAGGATTCATTACTTCGAATATAGCCTACATTGTAAAAACATACTATATCTAACATATTAGCAAAAATTGGCAAACAAAAGCTTATTTGAGGTGGCAGATATTTTACAGTAAAAATGTGTAATCTATCCAAAACTAATCAACGTAATGTTGTCTTTCATTTGTCTGTAACATAGGTCTTTCGTTTTTATTATAAGGAATATAAATGTTAATTTGCAGTTTAATACGTTGCTTATACAAATACATTTTATTTCAACATATTTCAGTCGATTTTTATAGCAAAATAGTTTGCTAAAAGCAGATCATTCATTCACACACAGAAACGCAATTCAAATTTAAACCGTCTTTTTGCGAGTTGTGGTAAACAGCGCATCTCTGCGTTCGTTCGTTCATTCATTCACACAGAAACGCGATTTACTTGAGAATGAAAAAAAACTTACTACAGTATTCCATCCGTTGCTCCTCGAAATACCAGCACTTCTGAGGTACGTTTTCCATTATTATTATTCCTCACAGCGCTGCGAGACAGTGTAGACAAGTACACTTATCTGAATAAACTTGATGTGTTTTCTCGAGCTGATATGTGGGCGTTCACAGTTTGTATGGGATCGTCTCAGTAATTTGCGTTTGAATAGCGCGCGCTCTCCGTGGGCGGGGCCGATTAAAACGTAATGAGCTAAGATGAGCTCGACTGGAATCGCTCTCTTTTAATACAGATTTCACAAGATGAGAATATTTGTTTTTTATATAAATTACTTCATTTAAAAGAAGAGAATTCAAGCTTCATGCCTGTGTGTCTGTATGCCTGTTTAACTGAGTATTCGCTGAGTTATTGTTCATTTTCGGACGCGTTTCAGAATGGACTTCACTGGCAGAGAGAAGGCAGAACTCGCTTCGTGTTTATTTTTCTTTATTTGGCAAAAAGCACAACACTTTGTTTTTATTGTGAGTGTACACAAAAATAATACACATTTAACAGAATCGATTGATGTATGAAACTCCTATGGAAAATCAAAGTCAACAGAGTATTTATGAGTTTCTTTTACACTGATAAAAAAAAAAGCGAGCTGGTATCGCCGGCGTACAGCCGACCTCAGGGGGTTAAATGTAAAAAACATGGTAGTTCCAGGGTAAATGCAAAAAACATTGTAGTTCCAGGATAAAAAACATGATAGTTCCAGGATAAAAAAAAAACATGCTAGTTCCAGGGTAAATGTAAAAACAAACAAACATGGTAGTTCCAGGGTAAATGTAAAAACAAACAAACATGGTAGTTCCAGCGTAAATGTAAAAAAAACACACAAAAAAACATGGTAGTTCCAGGGTAAATGTAAAACAAAACACAAAAAACATGGTAGTTCCAGGGTAAATGTAAAAACAAACAAACATGGTAGTTCCAGGGTAAATGTAAAAACAACAACAACAAAAAAAAACAACATGGAAGTTCCAGGGTAAATGTAAAAAAACCACACAAAAAAACATGGTAGTTCCAGGGTAAATGTAAAACAAAACACAAAAAAACATGGTAGTTCCAGGGTAAATGTAAAACAAAACACAAAAAAAACATGGTAGTTCCAGGGTAAATGTAAAAAACAAACAAACCCCATTGTAGTTCCAGGATAAAAAAAAACAAAAAAACATTGTAGTTCCAGAAACAAAAACAAAAAAACATGGTAGTTCCAGGATAAAAAAAAAAACATGGTAGTTCCAGGGTAAATTCCAGGATAAAAAACATGGTAGTTCCAGGGTAAATGTAAAAAACATGGTAGTTCCAGGATTTAAAAAAAACATGGTAGTTCCAGGATTTAAAAAAAAAACATGGTAGTTCCAGGGTAAATGTAAAAAACATGGTAGTGAAAAACCATTGTAGTTCCAGAAACAAAAACAAAAACCCATTGTAGTTCCAGAAAAAATAAAAATAAAAATGCAGTTCCAGGATAAAAAACAAAACAAAAAACATGGTAGTTCCAGGATAAAAAAAAAACATGGTAGTTCCAGGGTAAATTCCAGGATAAAAAACATGGTAGTTCCAGGGTAAATGTAAAAAAAAACATGGAAGTTCCAGGGTAAATGTAAAAAAACACACAAAAAAAACATGGTAGTTCCAGGGTAAATGTAAAAAAAAACACACAAAAAAACATGGTAGTTCCAGGATAAAAAAAAAAACATGGTAGTTCCAGGGTAAATTCCAGGATAAAAAAAATGGTAGTTCCAGGGTAAATGTAAAAAACATGGTAGTTCCAGGGTAAATTCCAGGATACAAAAAATGGTAGTTCCAGGGTAAATGTAAAAAACATGGTAGTTCCAGGGTAAATGTAAAAAACATGGTAGTTCCAGGATTTAAAAAAAACATGGTAGTTCCAGGATTTAAAAAAAACATGGTAGTTCCAGGGTAAATGTAAAAAACATGGTAGTTCCAGGATTTAAAAAAAACATGGTAGTTCCAGGGTAAATGTAAAAAACATGGTAGTTCCAGGATTTAAAAAAAACATGGTAGTTCCAGGGTAAATGTAAAAAACATGGTAGTTCCAGGGTAAATGTAAAAAACATGGTAGTTCCAGGATTTAAAAAAAACATGGTAGTTCCAGGATTTAAAAAAAACATGGTAGTTCCAGGATTTAAAAAAAACATGGTAGTTCCAGGGTAAATGTAAAAAACATGGTAGTTCCAGAATTTAAAAAAAAACATGGTAGTTCCAGGGTAAATGTAAAAAACATGGTAGTTCCAGGATTTAAAAAAAACATGGTAGTTCCAGGGTAAATGTAAAAAACATGGTAGTTCCAGGATTTAAAAAAAACATGGTAGTTCCAGGATTAAAAAAAAAAAACATGGTAGTTCCAGGATAAAAAAAAAAACATGGTAGTTCCAGGATAAAAAAAAAAACATGGTAGTTCCAGGGTAAATGTAAAAAACATGGTAGTTCCAGGATTTAAAAAAAACATGGTAGTTCCAGGATAAAAAAAAAACATGGTAGTTCCAGGATAAAAAAAAAAACATGGTAGTTCCAGGGTAAATTCCATGATAAAAAACATGGTAGTTCCAGGGTAAATGTAAAAAACATGGTAGTTCCAGGATTTAAAAAAAAACATGGTAGTTCCAGGGTAAATGTAAAAAACATGGTAGTTCCAGGGTAAATGTAAAAAAAAAAAAAAAAAAAAAAAAAAAAAAACATTGTAGTTCCAGAAACAAAAACAAAAAAACATTGTAGTTCCAGAAACAAAAACAAAAAAACATTGCAGTTCCAGGATAAAAAACAAAACAAAAAACATGGTAGTTCCAGGATAAAAAAAAAAAAACATGGTAGTTCCAGGGTAAATTCCAGGATAAAAAACATGGTAGTTCCAGGGTAAATGTAAAAAAAAACATGGTGGTTCCAGGGTAAATGTAAAAAAAAACATGGTAGTTCCAGGGTAAATGAAAACAAAACAAAAACATGGCAGTTCCAGGATTAAAAAAAAACATGGTAGTTCCAGGGTAAATTCCAGGATAAAAAACATGGTAGTTCCAGGGTAAATGAAAACAAAACAAAAACATGGTAGTTCCAGGGTAAATGTAAAAAATAACATGGTAGTTCCAGGGTAAATGTATATATATATATAAATTAAAAAAATCATGGTTAATGTTTCGTGGTAAATGTTAAAATCATAGTAGTTTCATAGTAAATGTAAAAACATGGTAGTTTCAGGGTAGTTTTTGGTACCAATTTTTGTAAGTGTGTGTTATTTATGACAGAGAGTCTCTGTCTCTTGTTCTCACACACACACACAATCAAACTGCAAAACAGGAAACAGAACAGAGGAATGCCGTGTGCTAGGAAAACCACAGACCTGTGGGCCGTGTGTGTGTGTGTGTGTGTGTGTGTGTGTGTTTATGCAGTGATTTTGATTGATTTTCTTCATTAATTTCCCTCTTCCTGTCATAGTTCATTTTTCTCATGGCTGTCTGTCAGCGGACGCTCGGAGCAGCTCCAATTATAATACACCACTGAGGAAGAGTGCTTTTAGCTCGGTTTAGGGAAATAAATCTGACAAAAATGATCATTAACTCACCGTCATCTTGTTACAAACCCTGGATGGCTTTCTTTTTCCATGGAGCACAAAAGCAGACATTTATCTGAATGTTCACGCTGCTCTTCTCATAGTGAACGGGAAGCGAAACATCTCCATTCATCTTCCTCATAGAACGTCCTGCAGGTTTCAAACGACATGATGGTGAGAAAATGATTAGAAATGTCATTTTGGAGGGAATTATTCCTGGGATGTTTTGCTGCAGGATCTTTATGTAATGTTCACAGATGGAAAGAAAATGAGAAATGAGACATCAAATTGAGAAATCAACAGAGAAAGACACAAACAGATGGAAAGAGTAAAATTAACTGTGTGTCTCTGCTCATGTAATTGCTGGACTGTTTTAAAGATGGAAGGTTCACATTTTTTATGTTTTATTTATATTTTAAATATTTTAGGTGTGTATATATATATCCTATATATATATTAATGCTTTATATATAATTAAAAATTTGAATATATTTTTTATATTATTTTATATTATATAAATAATATTTTTTTCATTGGAATACTATATTTTTTCACCATTTCCCATAGTAATATTTACAAGAAGTACTGTGGTAGTACTATGGTACAGTAATGGTCATTTGTATGGTATTACTATGGTACTTTGAAATATAAAATGGTTCTAACATGATACTTTCAAAAGTACCATGATACTTTATTTTTTTAAATTGCAATGAAATGAAATATAAGTAGCGACGGATGTTTTCTTCTGTATTGTGAAACGTTTGAGTGTAAAAAATTATCGAAAACTTGCTGTTATGCATCGGTTGTTGATTAGATGTTGATATGTGGGCGTGGCACTCAATGAGGGGGCGGAGTTTAAGCAGACTCTGTGATTGGAGAAGTCCTGCTTACATCATCAGAAAAATGATGATTGTTTTTATTGGAATTTTTATAAAAAATTTAAAACGCTTAAAAACAATAACGAAACATGCGTGGATGAATTGTTTGCGATAAGATCTATAACATGCATTTAGGAAATAAACCGCTATATAACGTTTTTCTATTATTATTTAAATCAGCATGACTGCAGTGCACAAATATTACCATCATGCATAAATATTTATTTCATTGAAGTCATTATTTTGTTTTCCAAGGACCATTATGATTTTTCTTAAAAAAAAAAACATGATTCACATTCTTTTTCATTTTGCGTATCTTGCATCCTGGAAATACATCATATTACAGAAGCAAACTGCTGTTTCATGAAGATTTTAATGAACTCTGAATCATAAATGTGTTTCAGATTCTCAGGTGATGTTCAGTGTGTGTGTTTAATGGGTCTCTCGTGAAACACACACACACACACAGGGCCTGATGCGAGTGCGTCATCACTCTACTCGCCATTGTATCGCTCCATCTCTGCTCATTTTCAACGTTGATGCAACGCTGATGAAATCTAATGCACAGTTTCTCTCGCTCACACACACAATGATGTAAACCCGCTGTAAACTCAGCGCTCGCACAGTTTCACGGGGGATTAGAGTTGAAATCTCCGAGCTCTGAGCGGCGACCTGCTCTTCTGTCTCAGATGAAAGTTTAATGTGTGAGTGTCAGTGTGCAGTCGTGATGTGACAGTCTCCACCCCCGCTGCGCTCCCCTGAGAGGTCAAAGGTCACCTGACATCACTTCCACCCACACCTGACCTCGTTTCCTCCATCTGTCTGCGGCAACCGAAGAAACGCTCGCTTTCTCAGAGCTCACGTCGAGTAGATGCTTTATACTCATTAGCAGATGCACAGGTTTGTTCTGATGAATTCCTTGAAGAATTCCTCTAAGTTCAGTGCTGTTTACTGTAATATAACGGCAGTCAGTGGGGCAGAGATAGCAAACATGAAGTTTGTGGATTTGTGAAGGAAAAAAAAAACATATATAAAAAAATAAAAAGTTATTATATTATTAATTATTACAGGGTTCCCACGGGTTCTTGAAATCCTTGAAAGTTTGTGAATCTGGAAAAAAAAAATTCAAAGCCCTGGAAAGTTCTGGAAAATAAACACACAGATACGGGTCCTTGAAAGTGCTTGAATTTAGTGCAAGAAGTTTTCTGGGAAAAAATTCCGTATTATTCCCTCCGGTCCACTAATGTGTTATTACGCCAACACTTCGTGGCCTATGCACACTAGCTTGCTTGATTTACTTTAGTTACGCGCATTTACGCGTTACGTTAAAGCAACACTAAATAACACTTTTTACCTTAAAATAATATTTCCAAAATCGTATCAGTGGTTTATCAAGTCGTAACAGGGTGAACGGCACTTCAGGATTCGCTTCTCGGCCCTTTATCGGCTATAACCACACTATGCAAGTTTGCCAAACCGGGTCGCGTTTCTGTAGTTCTAATGAGACTTAAGAAACTACAAATTTGACTCGCTTTATGACTAGCGTTACAATAGTCATTACTTAGTTTTTCTTCGTTTCTGATGTCACAGTACATCATACTTTCATGAAATCATGCAACATACTCTACCTTATCTGTGGACATTGTTCATTCCAAAGCCGGCGCTGGATAAACCATAGACAGTAAAAGAAATGGACACAGCGACTCCATTGGATTCAACGGAGACAAGTGAAGTCAATTAGAAGCTCTCACTTCCTGATGGTCGAGCGTACTGCGCAGACTCAAACTGAGCTTGACGACGTAGATGTGACGTGAGCAACCCGTCTGTCTTCTAGTAGCTGTGCCAAGAGAAATCTGAATCATTCCCTTCCGAAACTTGCAGAGACGGAGAGTGTGAGTAGGAGGTGTCCATAAGCTAGGAGCAGGAGAAACTTTTGCTAATTATTCTGATTAATAATTTTTTCATTTTGCCTCCACGTCCCCCCGATTCCCGCGAGCTTCTCCTCCTGTCCATACGGTAATCTCTCTACTGTGCGACAGAGAGTCGCGTGGTTATGGCGCAATCGTTAGCCTATTTTTACAAAAACTGCTTCTACGGGGCCATAACGTAAGATACAAGGTAATGGAGCCTTTTATACATTTTCGTGTTTCTTTAGAAATAAATAATGGACAAATGGAGTCTTAAAACGCCTCAGATGTGAAGTTATTCGCTGTCAAAGTGACGCCAAAATGAATGGGAGTGAATGGAATGCTAACAGCAGGTGATGGTCCGCTAATCAATGGCGGCGCCCGGGGAAGCTTCAGTGTTTTCTGAAACATTACCCCCTTGAGATAAACAGCGAGCGTGCGACGGTACGCTGCAGGCGGCGAAATTATTTACTACAGCGATAATGGACAATTCCGCTTCCAACCTGTAGGGGGACCGAAGAGGAAAAGTTCCTTAGTGTTGCTTTAAGTGTTTCCCGCGTGAGGTACTTTGTGTTGTACGTTGCCATGCCGTTCACGCGCTCACGAAACTACTACGATGGAATATCAAATCATTTTAGAAAACAGTAAAGGGTGTACTGTGTAAACTTATGCAATACCAACGTAACACCTGTGGAGTTCATCACTGTCCCACTGCATCGTCATCACTGTCCCGCGTTCTCATTGGTTCGCTGGCATATGTAAATTCATAAGTCGACAGCATTGCTGAGTATTTTCTCCTTAAAACTGCAGTGAACCAAAGACAGTCTCAAACACACGCTTTGAAATCGCTGGTGTTTCTGACGTCACAAACTACCTTGTAACCAATCAGATCAACGTGTGATCGTCAACCAGTGGATCTCTGAGCTGAGTGAGTGAGTGGAGGCGGGGCTCATTTGCATATTCATAGAACCGCGAATACTAAATGAGGGTGTTGAGTTACATTCAAGATATTTTAAGGCATGTAGAAGGAAAACATTTTTTAAATATGTAATTTTGGTGATCATAGATGAGTTTTAAGGGATGAAATTATTGACTACAGGGGACTTTAAGGAGACATATTTTACATCTCAAAGAGACAAACACAACCATGATAAACATGACAAATGTAGTTTATTTTTGTGCTTTTTATGACACTGTACATGTGGAAAACTCATCATATCTGACAGGATCAACGGCGTGAGACGGACTCTCCTCCACACACTGCTTTTAAGAGAATCATTGGTTTCATTTCAGGTGTCCTGAAGTTTAATAAAAGCGGTTTAAAAACCTCGTAATGAAAGGCTAAATCCACAGTCAACACCCGTCCCGGCGAGTGAATCAAACCCCGATCAGGGAACAGAGGAACCCGCAGAATGAAGAGGATCATCTCACACACACACACACACACACACAGAACCCAGAACATCATGTCCTACACACCTCTGAATAAATAGGCTATTCATGACAAATATAACAGTTGTTTGATTATAATGAAGTGCTTTAATTGGCTGATGAAACATCGACAGATCACTGTAATAATGTTTTCTTGACAAGAACATGTCCAGGTGAAATTTCACACACAAAAAAAAAACAATAATAAATAAAAATATTTTGCTCCCCATTTTTAGGATCGATCATTAATCCAAATCCTAATCAGGAAAAAAAAAGAAAAAAAAAGTAACTTATAAAATATAAACACTTTCTAATGCTAACGACTTATATAACAATGAGCAAATTTCAGGTAACGATGATGACTTAATCATAAATATGAGTTTCTAATACAAATATGTCATGATAATGAGAATCTTTCCTGTAAAAGTGATTTAACATATCAATGAGTAACTTTCTTGAAATGACATTATTTGCATTGAACATCGAACAACATCTCATAATGAGAAACTACGTTTTTGTTATAATGTTATGATAATATTATGAGACACAAAGACATAATTCTATTTTTTTTCTCCCCTAAATTTTACTGCACAAAATTGAGAAACTTTGTCATAATTATGAATGAATGACACACTGAGCTATAACTATGAAAAAGTTTCTCATTATTATGTGCATTTTTAAGAAGCCAGGCTTCTTTACTGTTCTTAATATTTTAGGGTGAACTGGACATGTTTTTATGAGATTCACTTTAATAAGACCTTTGATCCGACAAGAAAGAGAATATGAACACAAAACCCACATGCAACAGCATGATCACAGATATAAAAAGACAAAGACATTTCTTTTAATAAATAACACTGGATTAGATCAGATTGGCAAAGGATCCGCCCCCTCGGGGAGCTCTGACTTCTGATTGGTCTCAGAGAGCAAACGCCTCATTAATATTCATTTACATTCCATTGGTGAGTTCCATGTGACTTTACTGGACACGATAACATCTGACATCAAGAGTAAAACAGAAACAGAGAAAGCTACATATCAAAGTCTCCCAACGCTCTGTGTCTGTGTGTGTGTGTGTCTTGTGGAGGCATGACCTGAAGATATACGTCTGACTGGAGTGCAGTGACAGTGTGTGTGTGTGTGTGTGTGTTCATCGCGGTGGTCTGGACTGACACACACAGTCACATCTCTCATGATGCTGCAGGTAAATCTCCTCCAGAACCCAGAGAGCGGGTGTTCTCTTCCTGTAGAAATTCGACCCCGGGGAAAACTTCAGCACCTGAAGACACACACACACACACACACACATGAAATATTCAATGATCATTTTTGAACTATAAAAGCTATATTTAAAAATCAAATGTAGAAAAATAAGAAAAAAATATATAAATGTCATTTTTGACCGACATGCACCAGACATGCATAATCGACATGCATAATGCATACATAATCCGACATGTACCAGAGGATTAATATAATTTATTTAATATTTAAATTTTCATTATTTAATAATCTTATTTTTATTATAATTCTTTTTTATTTTTCAATGAAATGATTGTTCTGTATTTTAAATGAATACATTTTTTTATGTAATATTTTGTATTTTGGGGGGATTTTATGGTACTAAATTATATTTGAACTGTATTTATAATTCATTTATTCACTTTTTGAGCATAGACGTCAAAATTTAATTTCCAACTTAAACTGTCATAAATCTTGATCGCTTCAGAGCGACAGACTTCAGTTTGATCTCTTTTCAAAGACGACACTTGGCAGGTTATTGCTGGAGTGAAATTTTTTTTTTTTAAAGTGAACCTGAAAGAAATATATATACAAATTTACATTTATTGTTATGAAAAATGCATTTACATGAAAAAAATATTTTCCAAAACACGTTTTACTCTAAAACTGAGAAAATCAAAGACATAAATCTAAATGAGTTTTGCTCCAGATTTGAGGTTGACATCTCAGTAAATGAGCTTTCAGTGAGATGTTGTTCGGCTGCAGTACCAAACGCTTCCACTAGAGGAAATTCGTCTCACATTCGTTTCCAATGCGTCATTTTTGACCGCGAACAACACAAAGTGTGAGTGTGACTATTTTCCTAGACCATTTCACCTTTTTGAATAATGTCCATGATTTTTTTTTTTTTTTTTTTACACACAGCAAGTGCGAAAACCTTTACCAAGTTTTGTACCATTCCGATGAAGTAAAAAAAAAATTATAAAAAAAAAACACCTAAAAATTTTCTGTCGGAACAGCAGAACGGCACCAGTAATAGTTCATTAACAAATATGAACAACCTTTCAAAACACAATGAAACTCAAAAGCAAAGCTCTGGGTTCATTACAAACTCTATCAACATCAATAAATAAATAAAACAGTTGATCTGTGGTCATCAACTTTATTTAATGATGATAATTTCCATTTGTTTACAGTAAAGTAGTTAACTAGATCAATTAGCATGAAAGGTTACACTTTATTTTCAGGTGTCATTGTTACAGTGTAATTATATATTTAAGTACTGAGTAATATTAATTAACTACATGTACTTACTATAGGGTTAGGGTAGGATTAGGATTTCTATGAGGGTTAGTTGCATGTAATTATGCATAATTTACTGTTAATACTATGGTAAGTACATGTAACATATGTAACAAGGGCGCTGTAAAATAAAGTGTTACCGCATTAAATAATGAAAAATACTTCTGAAAGATTTATTAATCTTAGTTAACTCCAGCAAACAGTGGCAGGGAAAGTGTTAATGTCAATATATTATTAAAATCAAGGGTTGTATCTGTTAATATTATTTATTAGACCTAAATTGATGAACTATTTATTCATTTATTAATCCTTTTTCACATTAATTAACAATAAAATGCGCTAACTGGCAAAAAAAGATTTTATATATATATAATATGCTGAAGCTCATATATCGTGTGTGTGTGTGAGAGAGTGAGTGCGCACGTATGTGTGTGTGCGTGTGCGTGTGTGTGTGAGAGAGAGTGCGTATGTGTGTGTGTTGAGTGTGAGAGAGAGAGAGTGTGCCTGTGTGTGTGAGAGTGCACATGTATGTATGTGTGTGTGTGTGTGTGTGTGTGTGAGAGAGAGAGTGCGTATGTGTGTGTGTTGAGTGTGAGAGAGAGAGAGTGTGCCTGTGTGTGTGAGAGTGCACATGTATGTGTGTGTGTGTGTGAGAGAGAGTGAGCATGTGTGTAAGAGAGTGAGTGCGCACGTATGTGTGTGTGTGTGTGTGTGTGTGAGAGAGAGAGTGTGCGTGTGTGTGTGTGTGTGAGAGAGAGTGCGTATGTGTGTGCGTGAGTGTGTGAGAGAGAGAGTGCCTGTGTGTGTGAGAGTGCACATGTATGTGTGTGTGTGTGAGAGAGAGTGAGCATGTGTGTGAGAGAGAGTGAGTGCGCACGTATGTGTGTGTGTGTGTGTGTGTGTGTGTGTGTGTGTGTGAGAGAGAGAGAGAGAGAGAGAGTGTGCGTGTGTGTGTGTGTGAGAGAGAGAGTGCGTATGTGTGAGTGTGAGAGAGAGAGTGTGTGCCTGTGTGTGTGAGAGTGCACATGTATGTGTGTGTGTGTGTGTTTGTTTGTGAGAGAGAGAGAGAGAGAGAGAGAGAGAGAGAGTGAGTGTGTGTCTGTGTGTGTGTGTGTGTGTGTGTGTGTGTGTGTGCGCGCGCAGTTGTGGTGGTCTCACATTAGTCAGCACTGACAGCTGGAGCCAATCACATTTAGCAGATGTTGCCGTGGGTAACCGTCTGTTATTCTACCCAATGAACGTTTCCTGACGGCTCTGTGACAGCTGTCAATCACCGGGTAATGCTGATGTCAGCCTGGAGATTACAGAAACTACAACTCCCAGAATGCCTCAAATGTCCCATGATGCTTCACTCAGATCCTCAACACTAGACTGGGTTCACTTCAGGCTGGAAGATTACTGAAGTGTGTGTCTAACTGTGTTAATAACTGATTAAGTTAATAGAGTTAAGCAGAATAGCGGAGAGCTTTATACACTACCTCTCATTTCTGCGGTAGTTAAAGAAACAGTATATTATAAATTTTTTGTATAAAATATTTGATGTAATATAATAATAAATATATTATTACATTTAATTATAAATATTTTAATTAATTATGCCAGTGATTACCTCATTTACCACATGTTACCCCAAAAAATACATATTTGGGGAAAAATAAAACCACAGATGAGTTTGTAGTTGTGTGTGTGTGTGTGTGTGTGTGTGTGTGTGTGTGTGTGTGTGTGTGTGTGTGTGTGTGTGTGTGTGTGTGTGTGTGTGTGTGTGTGGAGCTGATAAGGACAGAGAGGAACACACACTTTACTTGCTCCGATTCCACAGAAAAAAACACTCCAATTTTGACACACACACTTCAACATGTTTAACGTCTGACGAGTACTTGTACTTTATTCAAACTTGAGCACATTATTTATTATTCCAGTATCTGTACTTTTTTTTTTTTTTTTTTTTTGAGTATTCAGTTACACTTTATTTTAAGGTGTTTTTGATAGTGTAATTATAGAGTTAATTACTGAGTAATATTAATAAACAACATGTACTTTCTATAGGTTAGAATTTGTTTTAGATTTAATTGCATGTAATTATGTGTAATTTTATGTTATTACTATAATAAGTGCGTGACAAGGACACTGGAAAATAAAGTGTTACCAAGTGTTTTTATGTTGGGAAAATATACTTGACTACATTCTGAAGCATAATATTCTACTTTTTACTCATAAAAACCTAT
>CM038630.1:4730503-4748003 GCA_021554675.1 Leuciscus idus
GTTGGGGCTGCAAGGTCATTGTGTGTGTGTGTGTGTGTGTGTGTGTGTGTGTGTGTGTGTGTGTGTGTGTGTGTGTACTTTGCAAACAACATTCCAGTGTGCGTTTTTTTTACTTTTTTTTTTTACTTATGACTCACATAATCACAATCTGTTCTGGATGGACAGAGCGGAAGGAGGTATAGATGAAGAGACGGGAGGAAATCACTCCGTCTGCCTCATAAAACACCAGTCAATGGTTAACAGTGCCCGTCTCTGCTGTGTGTGTGTGTGTGTGTGTGTGTGTGTGTGTGTGTGTGTGTGTGTGTGTGTGTGTGTGTGTGTGTGTGTGAGAGAGTGAGAGAGTGAGAGAGTGAGAGAGAGAGAGAGAGAGAGAGAGAGAGAGAGAGAGAGACACTCACGCTTGTGTTTGCGGTCGCTGTGGTAAGCTCGTGGTCTGTAGTGTGTGTGTGTGTGTGTGTGTGTGTGTGTGTGTGTGTATGTGTGTGTGTGTGAGTGAGAGAGAGAGAAAGAGAGAGAGAGAGAGACTCACGCTTGTGTTTGCGGTCGCTGTGGTAAGCTCGTGGTCTGTAGTGTGTGTGTGTGTGTGTGTGTGTGTGTGTGTGTGTGTGTGTGTGTGTGTGAGTGAGAGAGAGAGAGAGAGAGAGAGAGAGAGAGAGACTCACGCTTGTGTTTGCGGTCGCTGTGGTAAGCTCGTGGTCTGTAGTGTGTGTGAGTGTGTGTGTACAGCTGCTCCAGGTCCTCCTGCCAGGTGAAGGGGTTCAGGTGTCTCAGTAACTCCTCCACGGTGCTCACGCTCGCGATCTCGTTGTCCAGCGCGGACGCAGAAAGAGGAGAATCCGTCCCGGATAACCCAGCAAGATCCTACAGGAACACACACACACACGAGACGACGGATGAACACACTCACGCTTCTGCATCAAAGAGCAGCGTCAACATCCTGATAAACATCTGAGAGTTACTAAACACAAACTACTGAGTAGGGAACAGTAACTTGAGTTATGTAATCAGATTACTCTTTCAAGTACTGTAACTAGTAAAGTAACGGATTTTCTGTAAAGCTGCTTTGATTACGTAACTCAAGTTACTTGTAACGAGTTAATTAAATTAAATTCACATTTATTTGTATAGCGTTTTTCACAATACACATCATTTCAGATTTACTTTTTCAAGTAACTAGTAAAATAACGCATTACTTTAAAATTTACAACAAAATATCTTCAGTTACTTTTTCAAATAAGTAACGCAAGTTACTTTGTTTTCCCCATTTATTGACTGACAGAAGTGCAGAGACACTGTGTGTGTGTAAACATGATGGTTATTGTAGTTCTAGACTAAATGTGAGCATGCATTTACTCATCTCACTTGCACAAAAAAAAAAGATTCAATATTCCTCAGAATGAATAAAATCAGTAAAATGCAGAATCAGAATTCTATGCAAACCTCCAATAACTAAATATGTTAAATAAAACATACATTTGTATGCATTTAATCTCACTTTATTGACTTGCTCCTGGCCTTCGATGATTCAGTTGAATTTTTTTGTTTTTATTTTGTGTTAACCTTTTTTCTCCTGCATCATATTCTTCCGTTATCCAGAATTATAGCAGAATCTGCATTTCCTTCAGCCTGAGGCTTATTATTTCACTTTTGGAGTGAAAGGGTCTTTACATTTGCCCAAAAGTAGAACTTTTTTGTTATATCTAAAAAAATTATTAAAAAAAGCCTAGCCCAGGTGAAAAAATAAATAAAAATTTGCAAAAGTAACGTAACGCATCACTTTTCTAAAAAAGTAACTAAAGTACAGGGTTCCCACACCTTGGTTAACTTCAAATTCAAGGACCTTTCAAGGACTTTCAGGTCCAATACCCTCAAATTCAAGGACTTAATGTGGGGACACACTTCAAGTGAGAGCAAGGTTACATTGTGTTACCTCGTAAGATACATTGTTACAGTTTTCATGTGTTAAACACAACTATGCAAAAAAGCTTATTTCGGTACATCCTATACTGTATTCTAAAATGATCTGACATTAACTGCATGGATTTCATTGAAAAGAGCTTAGGCTCATGTAACCAGAAGTTTTAAGATATATGAATATGCTTTTAAGTTTTTCTTTACATTACCTTAACAAGCATTCTTTGTATTCTTCTTTGGCGAGTCAAATATCTTGAAACTTGCATTTTCCAGGCATCGCGTTTCAGACTATTTTTGCAATGTTTCACGGTGTGTCTGTGAAACGTTGAGGTACCATCGTAGTAGTTTCGTACGCGCATAAACGTCATGGCAACGTACAACACAAAGTACCTAACGGGGGAAACACTAATAATTATAAATGCGCGTAACTAACGTAAATCAAGCAAGCTAGTGTGCATAGGCCACGAAGTGTTGGCGAAATAACACAATAGTGGACCGGAGGGAATAATATGGAATTTTTTCCCAGAAAACTTTCCAGGGCCTTGAATAAATTTTTTTCAGATTCACAAACTTTCAAGGATTTCAAGGACCCATGGGAACCCTGTAAGTAAAGCAATTAGTTACTTTTTAAGGGAGTAATGTAATATTGTAATGCATTACTTTTCAAAGTAACTTTCCCCAACACTGGTTGGTAATACTTACTGATGTCACTGTAACGGCTTCCCAGTTGGTCACAGATGCGAGAGGTGAGCTTTCCTGAAAAACAGATTTCAAACTCTTAGTTTCATAAATGTTTCACAGAAACGTTGGTATTCATTGAGCATCAGTGCCGGAGGAACTCTGGGAAAGTCATTATCTGCTCTGATAAATCCTGTGTTGAAACACTCCTGACATTCAGCAGCACAAACACAATCACATTCAGCAAACGCTGGGATTACACCCATCACTCATGATGTCATCGTGAGGGGGCGGAGCTACGGACATCACAGCGCTGGCATTTAAAACCAGCGGTAAACGTCAACGCTAAAGGTGAACGTTATACAACACGAATTAACAAGACCATCAATCCAAGTCCACAGTTACACACCGATAATGAAGAGAGAGAGAGAGATGGACAGAACTAACCTTAAACTTCGTCAGGTGGACGAGGGAAGTTTATTTGGACAGACCCTCAAGCAAGTCTACTCAGATCCATAGACCACAATGCACCATGATTGTGACATCACAGCAGATCGCACTAGACCTCAAAGAATTTGCTGACTTTCTATCAGAGTTAGTACTGGCTGCAGATAAAGTAATAATTGTTGGTGATTTTAATATACATGTAGATAACGAAAAAGATGCACTGAGATTGGCATTTAAAGAGATTCGTAACTCTATTGGAGTTAGACAACACGTGTCAGGACCTACTCATTGTCGTAATCATACTCTAGATCTAATATTATAACATGGATCCAATGTTGATGCCATTGAAATTCTGCAGCAGAGCGATGACATCTCAGATCATTATCTAGTCTCATGTAAACTTCATTTAGCCAAGGCTGCAAAGCCGACTCCGTGTTACAAATATGTGAGACCTATCACTTCTGCCACTAAAGATTGCTTTATTAATAATCTTCCTGATCAGTTTCATCATCTCAGCATCCCGGATAGCTTAGAACAACTTGATATTGCAACAGAAACTTTTAACTCTCTCTTTTCCAGCACTTTAGACACAGTTGCTCCGTTGCGCTTAAAGAAGATTAAAGAAAATAGTCCAACGCCGTGGTACAACGAGCACACTCAGGCAGTTAAGAGAGCAGCCAGAAAAATGGAGCGCAACTGGAAGAAAAAAAAACTAGAGGTATTTCGTATTTCATGGAAGGAGAGCTCGATTGCATACAGAGAGGCCTTAAAAGCTGCTAGATCTGCTTATTTTTCAACCCTATTAGAAGAAAATAAACAAAACCCTAGGTGTTTATTTGAAACAGTGGCTAAACTAATGAAAAAGAAAGCTTCAAGCCCAAGCAGCACAGCAGTAATGACTTTATGAACTTCTTTACTTACAAGATTGATAATATCAGGGAGAAAATTATAACTATGCAACCGTCTACTACAGTATCGCATCAGGCAGTGCACTGTAGTCTCCTTGAAGAAAAATTCGATTCATTCATTGCTATAGGAGAGGAAGAATTTACTAAACTCGTTAAATCATCTAAACCGACAACATGTATGTTAGACCCTATACCGACTAAGCTACTGAAAGAGATGCTTCCAGAGGTCATAGATCCTCTTCGTACTATCATCAATTCATCTTTGTCTCTAGGATACGTACCACAAACTTTTAAGCTGGCTATGATTAAACTTCTTGTTAAAAAAAGGCAACTTGATCCTACAGAATTAGTCAATTACAGGCCGATCTCGAATCTACCCTTTCTGTCAAAGATACTAGAAAAGGCAGTATCTTCACAACCATGTTGCTTTTAGAAAGAAATGATATCTGTGAGGATTTCCAGTCAGGATTTAGACCATATCATAGTTTTCTGAGACAGCTCTCGTTAGAGTCACAAAGGATTTGCTCTTATCGTCCGATCGTGGTTGTATCTCGCTATTAGTGTTACTCGATCTTAGTGCTGCATTTGGTACTATCGACCACAATTTTTTTTTAAATAGACTAAAAAATTATGTTGGCATTAGTGGAATTGCATTAGCATGGTTTAAATCATCCTAATCTGGCCGTTATCAATTTGTAGCAGTAAATGAAGAGGTGTCTTATCGATCACAAGTTCAGTATGGCGTACCACAAGGCTCAGTACTAGGACCGTTGCTGTTCACTCTGTACATGCTACCATTAGGAGATATCATTAGTTTTCACTGTTATGCTGATGATACTCAGATCTATATTTCTTCACGGCCTGACGAAACTTACCAATTCACAAAATTAACAGAATGCATATAAAAACTGGATGACTAGCAATTTCTTACTACTTAATTCTGAAAAAACAGAGATTCTAATTATTGGACAAAAAATGTCCACATGTAATAACCTAGAATACTGTCTAACACTTGATGGCTGCTCTGTTAAGTCTTCGTCGTCGATTAGGAACCTGGGTGTACTCTTTAATACCAATCTTTCATTTAGAAAAAAGAAAATGAAAAAAAAACTAAGTAAATTAAGCAATTTGAAAAAAATATTACAATAAAAATAAATGTGCAAAAGTATAATAATCTTGATCTGAAGACTGGCTACTTTAAAACTCTATTTTTCCCCATTTACTTTTTAACCATTACTTTAAAACCTCCATTATGCTGTGAACACACACACACACACACACACACACACACACATTTACTTAGCTATCTAAATGCGGACTCTCCATAGACGTAATGGTTTTTATACTGTACAAACTGTATATTCTGTCTCCTTACACTAACCCTACCCATAAACCTACACACATACACACACACATGCACGCACACACACACACACACTTCCCTGCGCTGCCACTCTTGTTACATAAATCTGCTCCTGTGGCAATGCAAACAATAGAAGGAGGTCAGAGGTCGTGGGCGGTCTGTTATGATGATGTTTCCCATCAGAGACGCACGCACGTCTGTACGGGCCTCTTATGTCTCTCACACACACACACACACACACAGCGAGACCTTCTGCTCATGTTCAGCAGAGATGTCCGGAGCAGAGCAGGAATGTGTTAACGTCAGGAATACCGCAGATTCAGGGAATTACACATGACGGATCCGGGTCGAACACACTGAACCTGAAGAGCAGCAGCTGCAGGGTTTAGCGAGGGTCACACACACACTTTCTTCATGTCTACCTGCTCGGATTGAGCAAGATTCATGTTTTTCTGAAGGAAAAAAAGTGTTTTCATAATCTTTCATCAAAATATAATAACTTGTTCCACCTCTGAAATGACTTCCACTGACAACCATAACCATGTGGGAGGAGAAAAACAACATTATTATAGCAAACTATGCATGAAAAGACTATCATCCACAAATGCACTATTTCAGAGCATCACACTTAACTAGAGAACAGTTATTTTGTTTATTACTATTTTTAATCAAATAAATGCAGCCTTGGTGAGCAGAAGAAACTTTATTTTTTATTTTTTAATATATATATATATATATATTATATTATATGTAAATATAAATATAAATATAAATATTTGATGTATAAATAAAATAATTATCTTAAATATATACATACATGTGTGTGTATTTATATATACAAAATAATTATACACAGCACACACACATATATTATGTAAACACAAACTTTTATTTTGAATGCGATTAATCGTTGCCCAGCACTAATTCTAACACTAATAATATGACCTTTTATGGCAATAAATTAATTTACATGCACTTAATAAATCACACATGTAATATCCCTACAATTACATTCATGAAACAATTAAATTTCACTGTTAAAGCAACACTATTTCCCGCTGTATAGAATTATTATATAGAATTATGTCAGTGGATTTTTCATTATTTCATTAAAGCTAAATATTTAACTTTAGGTTGGATTTTTAAAAGTTAAATATCACTTTTATACAGGAAAATGAAATCTGTGAAGTAGTTTAGGGAATTATATCATGGATTTTCTCTAAATAACATGGATAATGAATTCATTTCATGGCTAAAATGTTCTGTAATTCAGGTCAACTTGCCTTCAGTAGAACAGAAATAAACATAAAAACTAAAAATCCCTCGTGCATCGTTGGTTTACGACAAAGAACATCAAAGACGTGCATCCTAACAACATTCAAGGAAAGCTCTCTAATTACAATTAAAGATTGAACACACACACACGTTTACTTAGCTATCTAAATGCGGACTCTCCATAGATGTAATGCTTTTTATACTGTCTCCTTACACTAACCCTACCGCTAAACCTACCCAACACACACACACACACACACACACACACTAACCCTACCGCTAAACCTACCCAACACACACACACACACACTAACCTTAAACCTACCCAACACACACACACACACGCACACTAACCCTAAACCTACCCAACACACACACACACGCACGCAAACCCTAAACCTACCCAACACACACACACGCACGCACGCAAACCCTAAACCTACCCAACACACACACACGCACGCACGCAAACCCTAAACCTACCCAACACACACACACGCACGCACGCAAACCCTAAACCTACCCAACACACACACACACACTAACCCTAAACCTACCCAACACACACACACACACACACGCACGCACACACTAACCCTAAACCTACCCAACACACACACACGCACACTAACCCTAAACCTACCCAACACACACACACACGCACGCAAACCCTAAACCTACCCAACACACACACACGCACGCACGCAAACCCTAAACCTACCCAACACACACACACGCACGCACGCAAACCCTAAACCTACCCAACACACACACACACACTAACCCTAAACCTACCCAACACACACACACACGCACACGCACTAACCCTAAACCTACCCAACACACACACACACACACGCACGCAAACCCTAAACCTACCCAACACACACACACACACACGCACGCACGCACGCAAACCCTAAACACACACACGCACGCAAGCAAACCCTAAACCTACCCAACACACACACACACACACCCTAAACCTACCCATCACACACACACCCTAAACCTACCCATCACACACACACACGCACGCACGCAAACCCTAAACCTACCCAACACACACACACACCCTAAACCTACCCATCACACACACACACCCTAAACCTACCCATCACACACACACACACACGCACGCACGCAAACCCTAAACCTACCCAACACACACACACATCCTAAACCTACCCAACACACACACACACCCTAAACCTACCCATCACACAAACACACACACACACCCACACACGCACGCACGCACGCAAACCCTAAACCTACCCAACACACACACACACATCCTAAACCTACCCAACACACACACACGCACGCAAACCCTAAACCTACCCAACACACACACACACACACACACTAACCCTAAACCTACCCAACACACACACACCCACACACACACTAACCCTACCCAACACACACACACACACGCACGCACGCACGCAAACCCTAAACCTACCCAACACACACACGCGCGCGCACGCACGCACGCAAACCCTAAACCTACCCAACACACACACACACACACGCACGCACGCAAACCCTAAACCTACCCAACACACACACACACACCCTAAACCTACCCATCACACACACACACGCGCACGCACGCAAACCCTAAACCTACCCAACACACACACACACCCTAAACCTACCCATCACACACACACACCCTAAACCTACCCATCACACACACACACACACACGCACGCACGCAAACCCTAAACCTACCCAACACACACACACACATCCTAAACCTACCCAACACACACACACACACCCTAAACCTACCCATCACACACACACACACACACACACCCTAAACCTACCCATCACACACACACATGCACGCAAACCCTAAACCTACCCAACACACACACACACCCTAAACCTACCCAACACACACACACACACACACGCGCACGCACGCAAACCCTAAACCTACCCAACACACACGTACACTAACCCTAAACCTACCCATCACACACACACTTCCCTCGTGCATTGTTGGTTTACGACAAAGAACATCATCCTAACAACACTGAAGGAAAGCCCTCTAATTACAATTAGATCGTGAACAAAAAGGCACAATTATGCTTTACAAACAGCCCAGAAGAAACAGCGGTGTGTTTTACGAGCTCATCAAACGCCGCTTTGAGGAAGAAGCACATCATCTCCCCTGCAGAAGAACTCTCCACATCTGTGTGTGTGTCGTTAACCGTAACGAAGGCCCTTAACGAGCGAGCTTTAACGAAGAGTTTTAACACGAGCGATGACAAAACACGCTGTTCGCTGTCAGTTCTCGTTATGGACCTTCTCCGTGTGTGTGTGTGTGTGTGTGTGTGTGTGAGATAAAGACACAGAACTAAACTCTCAGATCTCTCTCTCAGTAAAGCACGTTCACACCGAACGCTCAGTCTCTCACTTTCTCGTACTGCTTTCTCACACCTTCATCTCTCTCTGTTTATTCCGTCTCTCTCTTATTCTGCCTCAGGAAGAGAGATGTCTTAATTAAGCCACGTTTTTAAAGTTCATCTGAGGGAAAAGAGCATTTCAGGAGAGAAGAGACGTCAAGGCAAACGTCTGCTGTTACTTTAAACTCCCCCTGTGGTGAAAATCCAGCTTTTAATGTTGTTTATGTGTCTATGTGGTGTTTTTAATATGCTTTAAGACAAACCATGTGTAAATTCATAAGTCGACAGCATTGCTGAGTATTTTCTCCTTAAAACTGCAGTGAACCAAAGACAGTCTCAAAAACACGCTTTGAAATCGCTGGTGTTTCTGACGTCACAAACTACCTTGTAACCAATCAGATCAACGTGTGATCGTCAACCAGTGGATCTCTGAGCTGAGTGAGTGAGTGGAGGCGGGGCTCATTTGCATATTCATAGAACCGCGCATACAAAATATAGTTACATTCAAGATATTTTAAGGCATGAAGAAATTTTTTTCAAGGAAAAAACATTTAAATATGTCATTTCGGTGATAAAAGAGGAGTTTTAAGGGATACAATTATTGACTACAGGGAGACTTTAAGTGATCAGGAAGAAACAAAGATTATTGCAGCAAGTTTTACAGGTTTTCCACTTAAAAATGTCATGTTTAATTCAAATGTAAAATTGTTCTTTCACCAATTTTTTTTTTATACAAATATTATTACATTCTAAAATGACTGTTTATTGATCAATAAAAGTATTAGAAACTAGGGTGTGTGTCTAAGCAGCTTCGTCAATAAATTGCATAATAGCAATAAAAAACTAGAATAGAGAATGCGAGAATAAAAAAAGTAAAATATCTTGTGTTCCGACAACGAACTTCAGCACAAATGCATGCGTCAATAAACCAAATGTGTTATTGTTCAAGTCGCTGCATGTCAACAGTTTAACTAACTTTAAATAACTTGCTCAGAAAGATGCATGCAACACACACACACACACACACACACACACACACACACACACACACACACACACACACACACACACACACACACACACACACAATTACTTTATTCCTGTGATCAAAGCTGAATTTTCAGCATCATTACTCCAGTCTTCAGCGTCACATGATCCTTCAGAAATCAGTCTAATATGATGATCTGATGCTCAAGAAACATTTCCGATTATAATCAATGTTGAACACAGTTCATATTTCTGTGGAAACCGTGATAAATTAAATTTTTCAGGATTATTTGATGAATAGAAGGTTCTAAAAGAACAGCATTTATTTGAAATAGACTCATATTTGTATCATTATAAATGTCTATTGTCCATTAATCTTGTTTATGTCCAGTGCGGGTGTCTGTTTTAATTCTGTCTCCCAGCATGAGCTCAAATGGAAACAATTTGGCAGATTTTTAAACATATTGCATATTTATGCTAACAGCTAGCACCACATTACTGTCGATTTGGCCTGTGTGGAGGAAAAGCCACGAGGCAGTCGTAAAGCAGAATGGCGTTAGTCCCAGTGAATATTGTAAAATATTTCTCTGTCCATCTGCTATCGTTCCTCCATCCATTAGCATCCGCTTCACAGACTATAATAAATACATCTGAGGATATAAAACAGAGAGTTCTAGCTCTACACCAACTACTAACTTTAACTGACATGACACCACTAGATCCACTAGGAAGACACTTAGTAAAATTACGTTTTTTAAATTGTTGTGTATAATATTTGTCACACTTTTATTTTACAGTGTCCTTGTTACATATGTCACATGTACTTACTATAGTAATAACAGTAAATTATGCATAATTACATGCAACTAACCCTCAACCAAACCCTAATCCTACCCTAACCCTATAGTAAGTACATGTAGTTCATTAATATTACTCAGTTCTTAAATATATAATTACACTGTAACAATGACACCTTAAAATAAAGTGTAACCAATATTTTTATTAAAAAGCAACAAGGCACTGGAGGCCATTTTATATTGAGCTCAAAAAAATATGTCATAAACATACACTACCATTCAAAAGATTATTTAATGTGTTTTTTTTTTTAAATAAGGCTGCATTTATTTGATTATAAGTAAAACACTGTGAAATATTATTTTTGTTTTCTATGTGAATATATTAAGTGATCAAAGCTGAATTTTCAGCATCATTACTCCAGTCTTCAGTGTCACATGATCCTTCAGAAATCAGTATAATATGATGATTTGATGCTCAATAAACATTTATGATTATTATTATCAGTGTTGAAAACGGTTAATATTTCTGTGGAAACTGTGATACATTTAATTTTTCAGGATTCTTTGATGAATAGAAAGTTCTAAAAGAACAGCATTTATTTGAAATAGACTCTTTAGTAACTTTATACACGTCTCTACTGCCACTTTTGATCAATTTAATGCATCCTTGAAAAACAAAAGTGTACATTTCTTAAAAAAAAAAGAGAAATCGCACTGACTCCAAACCTCTTCTGCATGATATTGTACATTTTGACTGGTGTGTGTTTGTGTTTTAGGTGAAGGATAAATTCTCGGTAGATGATCACATGTCATTACCTGAATTTTTTAATAGAAAGTTCAAAACAACAGCATTTATTTGAAATATAATCTTTTGTAACATTATAAATGTCTTTACTGACACTTTTGATCCATTTAATGCATTCTTGCGGATTAAAAGTATTCATTTCTTTGAGAAAAAAATTTCTTTTGAACATTAGTGCATGTAATTCCTCATGACTTTTCATATCACCATGTGATAAAACAAAACAAAAATCTCCTGATTTAGGTCACACTCACCAGGAGCGAATAGCAGATTTTGAATCCTGGTCTTGCTACGAAGTAATCGTCTGATGTGAAGGTGATTTTGATGAGGTTTGTTTTGGATGTGATCCGTGAAGGAAATCTTTGACCGCACCAGCGGCCCCAGATGATGGTGCTGGTTTCGGAAATATCCTCCACTTCCACATAATCATACCTGAAAACACACACACACACACACACACACACACACACACACACACACACACACACACACACACACACACAGCACACACACACACACACACAAACACACCTGTCAGTGCATCACACGTCTGAAGTTGGTTTCCAGCCCCACTGCTGTTAACGTGCCCCTAATATGCTTTGTCAGATATTACTTTTCATGTAGTGTGTAATCTAGCTGAGGACTAAAAGAGTTTACGCTGTTTTCTGCGCTGGTAAATGATACAGTATCATGTGATACGGTAAAACCGTCATCATCGTTACTGTTCGCATCACTGTGTATCAAGTGCTGAGGAAGATCCAGAGCTTAAGTTCAGATATGGGCGTTTCATTTCTGACACTTGCTGTAAGTGGTCGACCAATCAATGCAGACTGGGATATCTGACCAATCAGAGCAGAGCAGCTCTCGGAGGGGCGGGGCTTAGAGAGACTGAATCTTTAAACGAAGCGTTTCAGACACTGAGAGAAAAGAGCTGATGCTGAAATGTATATTATGAGAAAATGAAAATGTTTTTTGACCTGGGATGCATGTAAAACTATTGTAGGAGAGGCTAAAACAACATTAGGAACCTTTAAAATAGCATAATAAGGACTTTTTTTTAAAATTATTTTAAATTATATTCCTCAAAATGCGTGTGAAGACAATTGGATGTTCCTATATTTTTTTTGTACAGGGAAATTATATTTTTAGTTTTATTTATATACCATATTGAATTAGCTTTTATTTTTATATTTAAATTTTTTCATTTTCATTTTTAGTATTTTTGTTATGTGCTTTTGTCTTTTTAATATATTTTTTTAAATAGTTCTGTTTAGCTTTATTTATTTTTTTTGTCATTTTAGTACTTCAACTTAAATGTAAACTAAGGTTACATTTAAAAAAAATTCTAATTAAAGATTTTCATCTAATATTCATATTTTATTTTATTTTAGCTTTATTTCAATTAAGGACAATGACAATGCAGTGATTAGAAATGTGATTATTTTTATTTATATCATATATATAGCACAGACATTTATATACACGTAATACATTAAGATTCCTTTCTTATTTTTCTCCTCTTTGACTTCTTGTCTCTTTCTCATCCTCTAAATTCACCTCGTCTCTCATCTCCGATTTTTTTCCTGCTTTATTTTTAGTCCTGACGTCTCGTGGGTCTTTGTAAAATATCGGATTCGCAGTAAAACCCTCTAACCTCAAGGACAAACTCGTAACCCGAGACTACACTCCACAAACATCGTAGTCAGATACTCGCTCTGATTGGCTTTCTGCTCATTAAATATTCATATCATGTTTTAACTCTTCAGGCCATTATTTCTAGTCCAGAAATGCAGAATCAAAACCACAGGATTCGGAGAACTAAACCTGTTATGTCACAACACGAGTTAACCACGTAGGATATTAAGCTCCTGGATCACAGATCCTATGAATTAAGCAGATTTTAGAGCTAGAGCTTTAAATTTAAATACTTGTTAAACTTTTAAATATTTACCAGCTAGACCAACCCAAATGGTAGAAGTAACACTTTCTGAACACCCCTTTAAAACTCTTTAAATAGATCCAATTAATTATTCATGAGCTCATCATTCCAAAGCTCCGCCCTCACCTGCAGACTCCAATCTCCGCCTCCACTTAAAACTTAGATCTAATGAATTATTCATGAGCTCATCATTCCAAAGCTCCGCCCTCACCTGCAGACTCCAATCTCCGCCTCCACTTAAAACTATTAGATCTAATTAATTATTAATGAACTCATCAGTCTGAAGCTCCGCCCTCACCTGCAGACTCCATTCTCCGCCTCCACTTAAAACTCTTTGATCTAATTAATTATTAATGAACTCATCAGTCTGAAGCTCCGCCCTCACCTGAAGACTCCATTCTCCGCCTCCACTACAAGCCTGGTTCACACGGCAGGATAATTAGGCCGATTTTAGCCCCGATTCACCCCTTCCGACAATCTTAAGGATGCTCCGATTATCGTAAAATAATCTGATCAGATATTCCTGCCGTGTGTGGTGTGTTAAGGCTGCTCTCGTCTGCTCGGAAGGACGTCGGGACCGCTCCGATCTCAAATCGGGGATATCCAACATGTTGGATTTATTTGGCCCGATTTCTTCTCGTGTGTGGTGTCCCCCGAGCACGCAGCCTGTGGACTGTGGAGTGTAGCCAATCAGAAAGCGAGGTGACAAGGTGGCGAGGAAACACCGGGAAATATAATCAAAACAGCCGGCGATATGGCGCACCAGAAAGTCCGGTGGACGTCAGAGATCATCGCCTTTTCTTTTGATAACGTTTTTTTTTTTCGGTTAAAAACAAACTACAAACTATTGCCACTGCATCCTCTTCGTCCGCCATGATTGTTTACTCTGAAGTCACGTTTGATCTCGAGGTATTTTGCGCGATTTCCCGTCTGATCTGGGAATGCTCGGGAGTCAAATCGGTTCGTGTGTGATGTGTTGATTTTGCCGTGTGGCTGCGCACCACACACTGTACGACCAAAACTGTTAAGACCCGTGATTTTTTATCCCCGTGTGTGGGGTCTCTCAGGTTTGGAAAATCGGCCGACAATTTTAAAATCGTCCCGTGTGAACCTGGCTTAAAACTCTTAGATCTAATTAATTATTAATGAACTCATCAGTCTGAAGCTCCGCCCTCACCTGCAGACTCCATTCTCCGCCTCCACTTAAAACTCTTAGATCTAATTAATTATTAATGAACTCATCAGTCTGAAGCGCCGCCCTCACCTGCAGACTCCATTCTCCGCCTCTTCCAGTCCAAACTGAGCGTCGAACTCCAGCAGGATTCGTGTGTGTACAGGCGAGAGCAGTTTCCATGACAACAGCAGGTTGCGAGGGTACGAGTTGGGGAAGCGCGGGCTCTGGATGTGACCTCCGCTCTTGACCATTATGACCTCTTCCTTCCGGTACAAGTCTGTGAGGCGATTGCTGTCTGTTACTGGTCACAACTTGGATAGGTTAGTGTGTTTACTCTTGGAGACAAACAAACACACACACACAGATATATACAAATACAACACATACAAAGGTAAGAATCCGTTTCATTTCAGTTCATCCCAGTTCAGTTACAGGATAAATTTAGATCAGAAAATGAATCTAATTCTCTTCAGGAAAATAGACTAAATCACTTCTAATTTTCTAAAGGAAAAGAACCAAAGTCACTTTTGATGCAAAGCAAACAAATTTGCTTCTGACTGGATTCACACACACACATAAAAAAAATTCTGTTCAGGAAGTGAAATGAAATTACTTCTAATGCTCTTTGGGAAGTGATCTGAATTCACTTCTGATTCTCTTCAGGAAACTAACACCCCAAAGCAAACTAAATTTAATCTGATTGTCTTCACACAAAAAATTATTCTAATTCTGTTCAGAAAGTGAACTAAATTTGCTCTTTGGGAAGTTATCTGAATTCACTTTTTTTCAGAAAAACAACTAAAGTCACTTTAGATCATCTTCAGATCCAGAAGCGAATTGAGTATGTTTTAATTCTCTTGGGGAAAAGAGCAGAATTCACTTCATATTCTAAAAAAAAAAAAAAAAAAAGAATTTACTTCTGATTCTCTTCGGGAAGATAACAGAATTCACTTTGTATTCTCTTTGGGGAAAGAATAGAATTCACTTCTGATTCTCTTGGGGTAAGGAATAGATTTCTTCTGATTCTCTTGGGGAAAGGAATAGATTTCTTCTGATTCTCTTGTGGAAAAGAACAGAATTCACTTTTGATTCTCTTGTGGAAAAGAACAGAATTCACTTTTGATTCTCTTGTGGAAAAGAACAGAATTCACTTTTGATTCTCTTGGGGAAAAGAACAGAATTCACTTCTGATTCTCTTGGGGGAAAGAATAGAATTCACTTCTGATTCTCTTGGGGGAAAGAATAGAATTCACTTCTGATTCTCTTGGGGAAAGGAATAGATTTCTTCTGATTCTCTTGGGGAAAAGAACAGAATTCACTTCTGATTCTCTTGGGGAAAAGAACAGAATTCACTTTTGATTCTCTTGTGGAAAAGAACAGAATTCACTTTTGATTCTCTTGTGGAAAAGAACAGAATTCACTTTTGATTCTCTTGGGGAAAAGAATAGAATTCACTTCTGATTCTCTTGGGGAAAATAATAGAATTCACTTCTGATTCTCTTGGGGAAAAGACCAGAATTCACTTCTGATTCTCTAGGGGAAAAGAATAGAATTCACTTCGTATTCTCTTGGGGAAAATAATAGAATTCACTTCTGATTCTCTTGGGGAAAAGAACAGAATTCACTTTTGATTCTCTTGGGGAAAAGAACAGAATTCACTTCTGATTCTCTTGGGGAAAAGAACAGAATTCACTTTTGATTCTCTTGGGGAAAAGAACAGAATTCACTTCTGATTCTCTTGGGGAAAAGAACAGAATTCACTTTTGATTCTCTTGGGGAAAATAACATAATTCACTTCTGATTCTCTTGGGGGAAAAAATAGAATTCACTTTTGATTCTCTTGGGGAAATAATAGAATTCACTTTTGATTCTCTTGGGGAAAAGAACAGAATTCACTTCTGATTCTCTTGGGGAAAAGAATAGAATTCACTTTTGATTCTCTTGGGGAAAAGAACAGAATACACTTCTGATTCTCTTGGGGGAAAGAATAGAATTCACTTCTGATTCTCTTGGGGGAAAGAATAGAATTCACTTCTGATTCTCTTGGGGAAAGGAATAGATTTCTTCTGATTCTCTTGGGGAAAAGAACAGAATTCACTTCTGATTCTCTTGGGGAAAAGAACAGAATTCACTTCTGATTCTCTTGGGGAAAAGAACAGAATTCACTTTTGATTCTCTTGTGGAAAAGAACAGAATTCACTTTTGATTCTCTTGTGGAAAAGAACAGAATTCACTTCTGATTCTCTTGGGGAAAAGAATAGAATTCACTTCTGATTCTCTTGGGGAAAAGAATAGAATTCACTTCTGATTCTCTTGGGGAAAAGAATAGAATTCACTTCTGATTCTCTTGGGGAAAAGACCAGAATTCACTTCGTATTCTCTTGGGGAAAAGAATAGAATTCACTTCTGATTCTCTTGGGGAAAAGAACAGAATTCACTTTTGATTCTCTTGGGGAAAAGAACAGAATTCACTTCTGATTCTCTTGGGGAAAAGAACAGAATTCACTTCTGATTCTCTTGTGGAAAAGAACAGAATTCACTTTTGATTCTCTTGGGGAAAAGAACAGAATTCACTTTTGATTCTCTTGTGGAAAAGAACAGAATTCACTTTTGATTCTCTTGGGGAAAAGAACAGAATTCACTTCTGATTCTCTTGGGGGAAAGAATAGAATTCACTTCTGATTCTCTTGGGGAAAGGAATAGATTTCTTCTGATTCTCTTGGGGAAAAGAACAGAATTCACTTTTGATTCTCTTGGGGAAAAGAACAGAATTCACTTCTGATTCTCTTGGGG
>CM038630.1:4755503-4793003 GCA_021554675.1 Leuciscus idus
AACACTCCAGCCAGCTCTTATTAACACAAGATACTGAACACACACACATCCACTACACACACACACAAACACACACCCTACTCGCATCTGTTCTGACATCAGATCTAGCTTTATATGACCAGTTTCTATGCTTCATGTCATTCACTCACACACACACACACACACACACACACACACACACTCACACTCACACACGCGCACACACACACACACACACACAATCCAGGGCATCACTTGTGAGAAAGTAAATCAATTAGGTTTCAAATGCAGTGTCATGAAAACGAAGCCTTCAACACTCCAGCCAACTCTTATTAACACAAGATACTGAACACACACACATCCACTACACACACACACACACACACACACACACACACTACTCGCATCTGTTCTGACATGTAATCTAGCTTTATATGTCCTGTTTCTATGCTTCATGTCATTCACACACGCACGCACACACACACGCACATCTGTTCTGACATCTAATCTAGCTTTATATGACTAGTTTCTGTGCTTCGTCACGCACACGCACACACACACACGCACGCACACACACGCGCACACACACACCTAAACCTTGACCCCTTGTGTTTTAGTCAAATGACATTTGACTGATTAAAAAGGGAAAGATGTCCCAAACCCGAGCAACTGGCACTGCAATAAATGGGAAATAATAACGGATGGATTTCTTCTTGTGAGACACAACTCTAGAAAATCTGTTTTATTCTGTTTTCATTTTCCCCAAAGTTTGTCTCTTCTGTCTGGAGTCTGTTTTAATGGATTAATTCAGTTTTAATCATCGAAAATCATGTCTAATAAATTGAATTAATAAAAATTCAACACTGTTTTAATTTAGTAAATTGTTAATCATTTATTAAATGTATTAATAATTTAATTAAATGTTTTAAAATGTTAACAAAATAGGGCCTTATGATATGTATTATTATTTTTATTTGTACAAATTCCATCTTATTTTTCCACAAATTCTGTTTTCATTTTTCTGCATTCTGTGCTTCGATTTAATATCCCGTATATTTACCAACAAAAACTGTGGTAATTTAATCAATTCATAAAACTTTACCATTTTAACAATTTAATTATTTTAATAATAATTTAATACATTTTTAACAATAATACATATCTTTTTTTTTTCTCTAGATTATGTTTTATTGCTTTTTATTGATTGACACAGATTTGTCGTCAAAAACTGTGGTAACCAAATTAATTAATAATTTTACCATTTTAATGATAACTTTACTATTTTGATTGTATAATAAACTTTTAACAATATTAGGGCCCTATAAAAAAAAACGTGTTAATTATGTCACAAATTCCATTTTATTTTCCGGTCTTAAATTCCATTTTAATTTTTTTACTAACTTTTTTTTCTAACTTTTTTTCACAAATTCCATTTTATTTTTCCACAAAATCTTTACGATTGAATATAAACTTATCATTGAAAACCATGGTAAATAAATTAATTCATAAAACGAAATAAAATGTATTAAACAATTTAATCCGCTTTTCAAAACGTACTCCAATGGAAACACAACTCCTCCTTTACAGCATTACATTACATTTCTATTTTAGCCGAATAAAGAGCTGAAGCAGACGTAAGACGTAACAGTATGTAGGAAATATGGGAATATACGGAAGATTGACAGACAGAACTTATTTTTCCCTGATAAACTTGATATTGAACACACACACACACACACACACACACTTGTACTCGCCGCTGCTTTGCACACAACGAGATCGGCGACTTAAAGAGGACTAATTATGCTTTTTCTTTAGTGTGTAATGTTGCTGTTTGAGTTCTTCTCTACATCAGTGTTTCTGAACTCCTGAAACGCCTCCATTGTAGTCTTGAGTTTCTTCCGGGAACGAACACGCCACAATATTCCTCATTATAATAATTAATACGCAGAATAAAGGGGCGGGGCCTGGTTGAGTTAGTTAGTAGTGTGTTAAACTGGCGGTTATGGTAAGAGGCGGGGCAAATCCCAAACACACTCGAAGCGCTCGACCAATCACAACACACTGCTCCAGCCAACCAATCAGAACACAGTGTGATTTTCAGAAGGAGGGGCTTCATAGAGACAGGAAGTAAACAGAGCGTTACTGACAGACTGGGAAGAGAGGAGCCGCAACAATGGAGAATATGAGGAAAATAATCAACATTCAAGCAGGAAAACATGTTCTAGTAGAGCGCGGAAACAACATCAAGATCACACAGATCTGTCACTGAGGCGTCAGTCATAGTGTGTCTGTCAAGGTTTTAGTTTTTCATAGATTTCGCGCACCCACACACACACACACACACACACACACACACACACAATGAAAGAATGTGTGCTAGCGGACAGCTGTGTGTGAGATACAGACAAAAATATGTCAAGTAAATGCATCATCTTCCAGTTTGTGTATAAAAATGACAGATAGAAACATCTTCAAACATTTAAGTATGAAATCCATTTTTTGTCAATATAAACACAAACTCAGAGACAGAAGCCCACCTGCACATACAGTAAGAAGTGTGTGTGTGTGTGCGTGTTGTGGGGAATCCCATAACAAATTCCTCAACACTGATGGCTGGGTGTGGGTCCGGGACACCCTGTGACTCACTGCCCTAAAATAACTATATTTCAACTGTTTCACACACACACACACACACTTCTACATCGATCTCTGTGAGGACATTCATCGACTCTAACTCTACCCATCACAACTAACTGTCTAACCTGAACTCTTACCCTAAAACTAATTATAACCTGATCCATAAAATCAAGTCTTGACCCTCAAAAGGGCCTTTAAAGGCTCTCAGAGAGTGAGGAACGGCCGAAATGTCCTCACTTTACTCTCGTCGTCCTCACTCCGATGGTCTAAAATGCAAACCAGTACACACACACGTCCACTGCTCAACAGTTCTGTCATAGATAATCAAACACACACACCTGTAGCTGATACATCAAGCAGTGTGACTATTGAAACTGTCGCACTCAAAGACTATTTAAATGAACCATGAATTACTAAAAATAGATTAAAAGATTCCAAAATAATAAATTCCAAAGGTTCCAAATAGTAAATATCTTAATTTTGGAAGAATCCATGTTATTTGTCAACTACGCCTAATATTCCCAGAATGCATTGCGACATTCATTACAGGTGTCAGACACACACACACACACCTGACCTCAAAAGTCTCACATCATCACATTATTGTAGACAGTTTATATAATCTGTGGTTAGACGTGTACATGTATGCATCTGGCAGCCAGTCACGTTTATCAAAACACTGCATTCAACCTATACATTTTAATCAGGGATTCGAACCCAAGACCTTGCGTTGCGAGCATCACGCTCCACTGTTTGAGCTCCAGGAATACACGAACAGGTTCAGGTTAACAGGTTATATCACACGAACTCAGTGCCGAGAGGAACAAAGCTGTTGAATCAGGCGTGTGACATGAGCAGAAGATCACAGAGCTGTAGACCTGTCCAAACAAGCTTTAGCTGATCACAACATTCATGCCCGTTCACATCCACAGTGACCACAGAAAGCCTTCGCACGCTTACAGCACTCCACAATATCGGCATGTCTTTCATGAGATCACATCACAGCAAGACTCTTATTAGCAGACACTACACTAGTCAGACTTAAAGTCAGACATTTCACAAGTAAATTATTTGCACGGTTATAAACGTCAAAACAATCGATTTAGCGTTAAAAACGAAGGCAAAAAGCCACTCTGTGTTTGTTAACGTGACCAATTACCATGCTAACTAAGTAGTGACGCTACTAACTTCACTACATTATTCAGTAGCTTTTCAGTAGTTGCTTTTAAAACAGTGTAGCTTTTCCAGTCGCGAACTACTGTTTCCAGCTAGCATCGGTGTAACGCGTTTCGACGAGCCTGATGCATTGATCGAAGCATCGTTGTCTTATTAGATCACAAACATTGTGCATTTCCGATATCTGTCGTTTCATCACACATCTCGCAGATTTACAGTTCACTGATAATTACGTAAAGGACGTACAGTTTTGTATTTAATTTATGCAAGCCAAAGATTAAATACTTCAAGCACACACAGGTGAATAATAGCCTTTTTAATTGATTAATTGTCCCGCTTTATTGCACTCTATATCAAAAGTCTATTTCTGATTTTATGATGACCCGTCATAGTTTAATCTGTCCCGCCACAGTTTTGTAATACTAATGAACCTAAAAGTTGTGTTTTGCGCCTATGCAAGCCAAAGATTAAATACTTCAAGCACACACAGGTGAATAATAGCCTTTTTAATTGATTAATTGTCCCGCTTTATTGCACTCTATATCAAAAGTCTATTTCTGATTTTATGATGACCCGTCATAGTTTAATCTGTCCCGCCACAGTTTTGTAATACTAATGAACCTAAAAGTTGTGTTTTGCGCCATTGTAAAACATTTGCGCCAATGCATCTGTCAATCGAAAACAATTCAGTTATTTATAATATACAATGTCATTGTAAAATAAAAAGTTTCGATGTAGCTAGATAGTAACTTGTAGTGTAGCAAACTACTTTTCTGAAGGTTATCTTGACTGTATCATAACTACTTTAACTTGTCAAGGTACGGTTTTAGAGTAGCAGTCAACTACACCTGCTAACTAGTACACCTGTGTGTGAACTCGAGGAGAACTGACAAAAGTTTACTACAAGACTTCAAAAATGAAGTGAAGAGCAGCATTTGAGCACTTGCTTTGATGTTTTGTTTTCTAATGCAGTGACACGCATGCGTTCCTAATACTGTCCGGGTCACTGTCTTCAAAAACTCACCATTTCTGCGTGTGTTTGAAGTCCTGAGCGCTTTGGAGGACATCACCTGGGCCTGTGTGGCGTAATGCTCCCCGCTCAGCACCGCGATCAGCGAGCACACGAGCAGACACATGATGTGGAAGCGAATAACCTTCTCCTGCTGATCCATGATAAAGGAGAGAGGCATGATCCAAGAGTTCCCAACACTGCGCAGCGCGTCCACGGATCCAGAGAACAGGTTCATATAAACCCAGCCACGGAATCCAAAGACTTCGACTTTATCTGCTTCTGTCCCGTTTGACCCCGAAGCTTATAATTCCACCGGAATATTTTCGATTCCTTGAACATTTACTGAAACTCGAGGACGCGCGATAAGTTGTCCTGTTGGGAAAGTTGGCAACAATAACGCGCGCGGTGCCGATGGATTCCCAGGGTTCACACATTAATCTCCCGCTGAAAGATCGGGGTTGGTGAGTTGCTGAATGATGGAAGGAAAAAGAAAGGAAGCCCAGGAGGGCTGGACCCCCTTCATCCAGTCAGGACGAGGAAATAACGCCCGCGGGGCGCGTTTTAACAGACTGTTTGGTGAATACTTTCCCTCACTGCGTAACGCCGCCACTCTTTTCCTGTTTGTTGCGCCGTGAGGAAAGTTCTGAGCACTTTCCCTGAGGAGAAACAAACGCACGGGATTCACACTTTCAGCAAACTGCAGGCCATGATTGGGTTTCCAAACCGTTTCTGAGACGAGTGTTGAAATATAAAAGTGTTTATAAAGTATAATGCAGTGAAATATAGTTTAATGCGTGTTTTTTTTGCTCACTTGAGGGCTTCCCGAGGAACAATTGCACCTTGACGGAAGCCCTTATCAGATGGGGGCATTTCCGCTCTGGAATCTGAATTCTTGGCTGTTTGCTGTGGAATAATAACTTTCTACACTGTATACTGCTTACTGTTTAAAAAATAAATAAATAAATTGAAATTATACGCATTATGCAATGGTAAACGTTCCAATTTCTAACTTTGTCACGTGTCCCTAACACGTGATTAATTCTATAAGTGCATCCAGTTATAACCTCAGAATTAACATTGCAATGTTCTGTTAACATTCGGTTATAATTCCATATAAAACTTTGCGGGGGAAAAAAACTTAATATTATTAATATCACAGTTGATATTATTAATACTCGTCATTTGTCACTGGAAATGGAAGGTCAAGTTGAGCGCATTGCATTGTGGGATACAGTGTGTTTTATACTGCACATTATGTCTGGTGTATTTGTCATCTGGGTACACAGTGCATACAGGAATACGTGCAATTTCCGATCTTGTAATTATTTACAGGAATTTCCCAAGAAGACTTGAACACAGCAAATTACTATATATAGCCTATGTACAGTAAACTCTCGGAATCAAGCTATTAAAATTAATTTACACAATTTTGATTGAAAATTTACAATCCAAGAATTTGGGTGTATAAAATGTCATTGTTTTGGTTCTGTAAATATTCCCATTAAGCATAAAACTCATATACAGTAATTCAAATATATTTTACTAAGTGAAACAACGGTAGCATTATCATTAACAATTAGATTAGACAGTTTGGATTCATAAAGTGTCAATGTTTAAACATTTAATCTAAATCTAAGTATAGATTTCAAGAGGACACAAGACATTACAGTATATCATGCACACATGATCCAGGTCTAGGCCTGAGTGAGAGTCCGAAAGCTGGTCTAATGCAGACTGTGCCCGCTTTTCCTGACCCTCAGCTGACGGAGGGTGTGTCGTGATTTACCTCCTGAGGGACGCTGTGTGTGTGTGTGTGTGTGTGTGTGTGTGTGTGTGTGTGTCTGTGTGTGTTGTGGGTAACCAGGGCCAGTGTGCACAGTGTTGACACAGAAACTCTAGCGTACATCCTGATGTTTATCTTAATATATTTGTTTCTCACACACACACACTATGTGTTTACCTAAATGTGTTTGTACAGGAAACAGACAGTTTATATTCTCCCTTTGCGCTAAACACACGATTGCATGGCTACACTAACGGATAACACATCAAATGAGTGTTTTATCTATTAGTTGCATATTTAATTTGAAGTGGTGTTTGCAGAACATACTTACTGTTCCAACACTATTAAACGTGCCACAGTGTTTGTTGCTGACATGAATAATTCTCAAAGTGTGTGTATCTTTTAACTTAAACACCCTTGCAACCACTAAGCAATGCTCTGAATACCACTCAACACCCTGGCAACCATGAACATTTTAGTAACCGCATAGCAATGCACCTTTAAGCACCTTAGCAACACCCTGGCAACCCCTAAGCAATGCTCTGACAACCACTCAGAACACCCTGAGTGGTTGTAATGTAAATGTAAATGTAACACCCTAGCAACCAGAAAGTTTCCATACCTGCATATCAATGCACCTAAGAACTCTCTAGCAACATCATAGCAACACCCTGGCAACCCCTAAGCAATGCTTTGACAACCACTCAGAACACCCTATTAACATCATAGCAACACCCTGGCAACCGTTAAGCAATGCACTGAAAACCACTCAGAACACCCTAGCAACTAGAAAGTATCAGTACCTGCATAGCAAAGCACTAAAAACACTCTGACAACATCATAGCAACACCATGGCAACCACTAATCAACAGGCTTAAAACCACTTAGAACACCCAAGCAAACTCATAGCAAAACCCTAGCAACCACTAAGCAATGCACTGAAAACCACTCAGAACACCCTAGCAACATGATTGCAAAACCCTGGCAACGACTGAGAAATGCACTGAAAACCACTCAGAACACCCGAACAACCAGAACATTTTAGCAACCGCATGGAAATGCACCTAAAAACAACTTAGCAACATCATAGAAACACCCTGACAACTACAAAGCAATGCAGAGCACCCTAGCAACCACCTTGCAATGCCATAGCAACCAATTTGAACACTTGTGCAACATGCATACTGATATACCATTCAGAATTGCATAGTAACACCCTAGCAACCATTAGCATTGCGTGTGGTGGTGAGTTATGCATGTGCAAGCACTTCTAATGCATTTAAAATCTTGTTAGTAAAATAAAATGTCTTTAACTCTAGTTCTACCATCCTCTCCCTCTCCGTCTCTCTCTATTGTCCTGAAAGAGTTAACGCTCAGCCGTTCTGGAATGATTCCTGGATTCCTGCAGCATTCCGCGGGATTCCGCAGGGGCGACATCATAATCAAAGACGGCGAATGACAAAGACGCCCAGTGTGGCATTGAACAACTGCAAACTCCCTATTATTCACAAAGTCACGGACACAGAGAGAGAGAGAGAAAGAGAGAGAGAGATTAACTGGCGCTCATAGAAATGTGTTTGTCTCACTGATGATGAAGAGCAACATCTCTTACACACAAGTGCTTCATTGTCATGGAAATAATGTCATAATACATTAAAGGCTTTATTTGTGTTTTATGATTTGTTTTTGAGACATGATTGTACAGTGAATCCTGTCATTTCTTTGAACCAGTTCCTTTAACATGTGGAAGGTTTTCTGGCAGCACTCAGAAGTCACATGATCAGTCGGGTCTGTAATTATTTGATGTGTGGTCGAGTGGTTAAAGCTCTCGAAGCCTTTAGCAAGACAATTACAGGTGAAGTGTGAAATTTATGCAGTAGTACTAAAGGAAAATTACACTTGAGTCTCCTGTTCTGTCCTGCAGCCCTGCCTTGGATTGGTTAGACAAACAGATAGTCCCGCCCCCAAACTCTTGTCATTGGTCGTGTCAGAAATCACATACTCTCTTGAATAGGCACATATTTTGAATAAGTAATGACTTCACAACCGTTAAAAATGTATGCTCTATATCAGCCATTCTCAAATTGTGGTCCGCGGACCACTAGTGGTCCGTGAGGGTAGTGCAGGTGGTCCGTGGAAAGGCTAAATAAAATATAAAATAATATTTTTTTTACCTTCATTTTACCAGGAAATAATTCCCATAAAAAAAGAAAAGTAAAAAGAATATGTAGGCCTATATTGATATAACATTTTAATTAAATTGTCAAGTTATTGTGTGATTACTAAAATAGCCTAGTGGTGTTCGGCCGTGACATTCAAGTTCAGTGCCGTTAGAACCACAACATTGGTTCGGTCACGTGGATAGCAACAGGTTCTCTGAAGAGAAAAGGGCAAAGGCAAATATGTTCTCATTATCACATCACACGCATAGCTTTTAATGGTGCGTTCACAACGGACGAAATTTCGCTTCAAACTTTTGTTTTTACGCGCGTCAATTTAGCTCTTGACGCGCGAATTGATACAAAGTGGTCAAGCGTATCACTAGACGCGGTAGGCGCGAATTTCACATAATCCCTTTTTGAATTTGAGGCGCTATTCGCGTCCGGTGTGTGAACGCACAGTTAGGCATAGGCAGTTTATATGAAACGAAATGTTTATAAATGGAATGAATAAGGCCTGTTATTATTTAATTTCCAGTTAGTTTCTTGATCTCGCGTTTCTGAAATGTTTTGCAGATGTGCTGTTAAGTGGACAAACTTTTTGAGGACTTGTAAAACTCTGAAGATTAATAATAATAATCCCCTAAAATCGCCAAAGGTTTTGAAATGTTGACTATATTCCAGTGTTCTTATTACTGTATAGATTTCATACTACATTGCTATGGAAATAAGCCTGTTGTTCAAATGAACCTGATTATGCCCTGGGCGCTTGAGTAGCCTAAATAAATAAATTAAATATGTGGCAGCCGTTGTGTGCAGTAAACTTTCCTTTAACAAGCCTGTGATGTGATGACCAGTTATAGTTTTAGTGCTAGTAAGCCTATTTAGAGGTGCGGATTAATTCAGGTAGGACTGTGTGTAGACATATTTTATTATGTGTATTATGAGGTGGTCCGCGAAAATTCTTGATTACAAATAGTGGTCCACACACACAAAAAGTTTGAGAACCCCTGCTCTATATAGTATGAATATAATGTGGACATACTACATTCGCCATGTTGTTATTATCATGTGATCTACCTGCAGCTCCAGAGTTTTTAGTCACATGACATTTACGGCTCAAGTGATTGGCTCAAAAAAAAAAAAAAAATCACGGAAATCACGCAATTATGAAATATGAGATTATACTGTAAAAAATGATATAAAAATAATAATCATTACTTGGAAATCAAGTTATTATGAAATATGGGACTGCATTCTAAAAAAGAAATAATACGTTGTGAATAAGTATGGAAATCAAGTAATTATGAAATATTATATTATCAAATATATATAAATTATACAAAATATATCAATAATCATTTGGAAATGAAGTAATTTAGAGATTATATGATGAAAGAATATAAAATATATTAATAATTGAACATTTATTCTGAAATCCTATTATGAAAATATAAAAATAATTTTAAAAATATATAAATTACTTGGAAATTAAGTAGGAAATGAAGAAAATTTGTGCTGTCAAATCAATGAATCGCATCTAACATGATTTTTTGTGTATAGGCCAATACACACACACACACACACACACACACACACACACACACACACACACACACACACACACTTACTGTATATGTGTGTATATATATATATATACAGTAAATATGTGTGTGTACAGTATACAGAATGTGTGTGTGTGTGTGTGTGTGTGTGTGTGTGTGTGTGTGTGTGTGTGTGTGTGTGTATACAGACACATTTTATATTTACAAACTTTTATGCTAAATGCGATTAATCAACTTGACAGCTCTAATAGAAATACATTCATAACTACCTGGAAATCAAGTAATTATGAAATATGAGATTATATTACAAAAATATTCATATTGATGCCCAAATATAAGAACCATGACCTTTCAACATAACAGAGAAGAGGACAGTTTTAGTAGAATTCATTTTTCGAAATACCGCTGTTGCAGTTTAGTATATCTGTAGCCATTTCTTCTTCTTCTTCTTTTAGTTTTTGCATGTGGACAAAACCGGCATTATCCTCAACAACTGTCCAGTTATATCCCTCTTCTCTCAGCCTGTCACTGACCTCAAACCCCCTGAACAGCAGAAAGGCTGACGGAGTGATTCTGCAAACTTTGAGATGAGTATGAACGCTAACTCATCTCTCTCTCCAGGTACAGTATATTAGACCTGACAGCACATCTGGATTAATGACTGGAGGAATCTCTATCGCCCCCTGGAGTCCTGCGGTTTATTAGCGCACTGCTGACTTCTGTTGCATTATAGGCAATCTAAACAGAGATTAGAGTAAACACACTGACACTGCATGCGTTGATGCAGAACCAAGAGCTGCGCTCGCGCGCGCGTACGTGTGTGTGCGTGCACGCCTATTTCAGGATCATTTTCCCTGTGTGATTTATGATCAGGCTGAGATGCAGTGTGAGGTTTGGATAAATAAATATCAGTCCTTTACCGCATTCTGACTGTCCCGCGTTTATGGAGTCGATTCTCCCTCACGCGAGATAAATCTGACAAACGGCGGGAACGAGAGAGCTCGTCCTCATTTGAAGGCACTCAGACACGAGTGTGTGTGTGTGTGTGTGTGTGTGTGTGTGTGTGTGTGTGTGTGTGTGCGCAGCGTGTTATTGATTGCGGCCATTGAGTGGATTTGTATGGTTTATGACGTCCTGATGGGCGATAAATACATGTCACTGAGTGTGTTTAGAATTTCCCTCAACAGAAACCAAACTCGATTAGATTAACGTGAATAATAAGAGGTAAGCACTCATTGTGCGTGTGTGTGTGTGAGAGTGAGTGAGTGTGTTTGTTTGAGAGAGAGTGTGTGTGTTTGTGTGGGTGAGAGAGAGTGTGTTTCTGTGAGAGATAGTGTGTGTGAATTATTGTGACTGAATGTGTGTTTGAGTGCATTTGTGTGTGTGTGTGTGTGTGTGTGTGTGTGAGAGAGAGAGTGTGTATGTGAGTGTGTGTGTGTGTGTGTGTGTGTGTGTGTGTGTGTGTGTGTGTGTGGCCTGGTGAACCCTACATAATGGGGAACAAAATGTCCCCACAAAGTTGGCAATATCTGAAAGATTGTCCTTGACAAAACAGCTTATAAATCAGACTAAGTGAAGTTTTTTGAAAATGTAAAAATGCAGTAAGTTTTGTGTGATGGGTAGGTTTAGTTAGTGTAAGGTGAGAGAATATACAGTTTGTACAGTATAAAAATAATTATATCTATGGAAAGTCCCCGTAAAACATGAAAACACAATGTGTGTGTGTGTGGTTATCACATTAACTTTATTTAATCAGATCTCACCTGCGTTCATGCCAGATGGCGGGAAAAATGCTGACTAGGTAACACACACACACACACACACACACACACACACACACACACACACACACACACACACACACACACACACACACAGTCTTCTGTCGCTCTGTAGCCTTAATTAGATAATTCATCAGTCCATCATTTAAACTGACTCATAATTAACAAAAATCTTTATGACTGGACCCAATGCAGTTGGATACAACTCTCAATTAGCATAATCTTGAGACAGGATTTTAGTTAAAGAGGCAGTGAATGTATATGGTGTGTGTGTGTGTGTGTGTGTGTGTGTGTGTGTGTGTGTGTGTGTGTGTGTGTGTGTGTGTGTGTGTGTGTGTGTGTGTTGGAGAGAGCAGGCAGAAGAGCACAACAGTGTGTGTTGGTGCAGTGACCTTGAAGGTCCGTCTCTGTTCAGCTGAAGTGTGTCCAGCTTCTCTTTCTATCATTACACACACTTACACACAGTGAGCTTCTACCAAGACAGATTTTTAAGGCTTCGTTAGTGTAATTAAAATGCAAAGGCTGTTCCAAAAAGGTAGACGGTGACGTCGTGCTGCTTTCTAAGATGCATTATCACAACAATTTAAAGCAGACAATACCAGAATGCATTGCAACGAGCTCAATGAAGGTAATCCATCCTGGATGGCATGAACAATTATAAATGTACACACTACTGTTATTTGTTAAAGATTAATACTTTTGTTCAGCAAGGACGCATTAAATTGATCAAAAGTGACAGTAAAGACGTTTATAATGTTACTAAAGATTACATTTCAAATAAATGCTGTTCTTTTAGAACTTTATATTCATCAAACAATCCCGAAAAAATAAAACGTATCAGTTTCCACAGAAATATGAACTGTTTTCAACACTGATAATAATAATAATGAATGTTTCTTGAGCATCAAATCATCATATTATACTGATTTCTGAAGGATCATGTGACACTGAAGACTGGAGTAATGATGCTGAAAATTCAGATTTGATCACAGGAATAAATTACACTTTACTATATATTCACATAGAAAACACTTATTTTAAATTATAATAATATTTCACAAGTTTACTGTATTTTTGACCTCAGAAGAGACTTTCAAAACCCCCAAACTTTTGCACTGTAGTGTAACAAATTCAATACTTAAAAGTAGATATGAATTATTTAACCCTTTGTGCATGCTGTGTGTTTGTATGAATATCAGAGCTCTTCATTCACTAGGTTTCAGAAAGCACAAAGCACTTCAGTGTTAAAAGAGATCAGACCTTTTCCTGATGAAATCCACGGAGCAACTCACGACCCATCCGTCAGATCCGTCATCAGACGCTGCAGGCTCGCTGAATATCAACCAGTTCATGGCCTTACATCCGTTCAAGATCATAGAGCTGTCACAGATTCGTGAGAATTAAAGGAATGTTTCAGGTTCAATTCAAGTTAATAAAACATACAAGTCTATTGCATTTACAACAGAAGACTATTCCAGGACGAGGAACAACAAAAAGCCTTTTTTTTTTTTTTGTGGACAGAAATCAACAGACTCTGAACACACACTGTTCATCTTCTCTTCATCTCTCACTGTTTTCAACCAACACCTCTCAAAAATAACACTCACTGTGTGTATGTGTTAATGGATCCGTTTTTGGCTCTTGTGGAATAGATTATTATATCTCTATCATTTCCACACTGATAAAAGTGATTTTGTGGTGCAGTAAATACTACAGAAAAAAACCTGTAATTTACATGAAAAAGTTAGTCAGGCAAGAATAAAAAAAAAAAAAACGAAGTAAATTCTATATTAGAACTAAATTCATGCGTGTAGAAATGAAAGCGTAAATATCAACGTTATAAACTTTTCTGAGACTGGTGTTCCCATCATGCACTGGGCCTTGAATAATTAATGAGGTTGATTTTCCACTGTTTTCCAGCTGTATTTACACGGTTTCATCATTGCTTTTGTTGTTAGGATTAGGAACTTGCCATTTTGTGACATTTGGAGTTCATTTTCTACTCAAAATGACACATTCAAACACAAAAACGATCCATCAGATGTTACCGTCATTGTATTGAGGTCTCTGCGTTCACATGACACATAACTATTAATAGTTTGATATGATGTCTCACACAATATCTAATGTATTAATTACTTAGATGTTTCTAAGTGAAGCATATGTTTTTAAAGTGTGGTTTAATTCAATGTTTTATTGTTTGAGTGAAATGTATTGCAAAGGAAACTTCAACTTACTCAACCTTATTACTAGCCAAGTTAAAATTACTTATTTTCTTTGTTACTTTCACTTAACTTAGTTAAGTAGAGTTTACTAATATGCGTGCAAAAACTTGCCAAAGAAAAATTAAGTACATTTTACTTGTTTGTTTTCAGTGCAGGTAGATTCATTATGGATATTTCCAGCTGATTAGAGAGACATATTTTGTGGTATTTCTAAGTATTATTAATTAAAACAAAACTTGTCTTGTTTTCGTTAACTAAACTGTTTAAAAAAAAAAAAAAAAAAAAGTTCCCAAGGCAACATGTCTTATCACTTATCATTTCTAAATATTTACTCACTGAATTACTCACTGAAATTAAAATCAAAACTATTTAGAAATATTGAATGAAAATGATGAAAGCACAATCAAAAAAATTAACTAAAATTCAAATTTACATTTAGTCATTTAGCAGACGCTTTTATCCAAAGCGCCTTGGATAAAAAATGTAAAAATAAAAATAAAATCCAATTAAAAATATGAATAAAAATATAATACTATATAAATAATCCTAAAATAACACTGAGAAAATGGCAACAGCAAAATTATTAAAATGCTTAAAACCACCAGTGCTTAATAAATATTTAATGAAATATTATTATTATTTTAATATATTATACTATTGTTACTAATATAATATAGTAAATACATTAATATAGAATTCAAAGTATTCGAGTATTCACAGGCATTTACTTTAAAAACAATAAAATTATCCAAAATAGTGTCTTTTTACTACTGCAGTAAGTACCGTATTTTACTGTAATTTAATTTAATTGACTACATTTGACTTATTTAACCATGGTAAAATCACCGTAATGCACAGCTGAGACCATCCAAAAACACAAATCCCCATTTATTACTCAACAAATGTAACACAAATTGGGATGATTTAACATACTGTACAATAAGATAAAAGGGAAAGATGAGGAGGAAGGAGGGAATCCTGTGACAGTGGGAATCTCTTCAAACCCCTGAAGCATCAGAAACCATCAGCGCTTTGATCTGTTGTCTCCTGTCTGAGCGTGTTTGTGTCTGTGAGAGTCTTTTCTCATCTTTTATTGTGCCGAAGAATCAATGGATGGATGATCTTTATCACACAAACTTCGGAGAGATGGCAGAACAAAACTGGGGAACAATGTCTCTTATCTACCTCAGTTAATTAAAGCAGAGCGTGTAACGAGTTTGTGCGCTTCACTCTAACTGAATTAAGAAGACAGATAAGAGTCTCTCTGAATGCAGACGGAGTCTCTGCTCTCAGACCAACACACACACACACACACACACACACACACTGCGCTACAATAGGACACACATCAGTGTGTGTGAGAGAGATCTGTTCTTTATTCAGAGAGCGTCCTACTGCAGAAAGCCTCGAACTGCCCCGCCTCTCTCTCTCTCTCTCTCTCTCTCTTTACGGATGGAGGGAAGAACAGAGAGAAGAGTAGTAGTGTTCAGATTCACGAGGTCCCTACACAGTGTTCACTGCTCTCTACACAGAGAGATCTGGAGGAGTTCACTTGACAAAATACACTCAACGTTATCAAACGTAACATAACGCTGGAGTCGCACAAGGGTTTTAGATTTCATTACATCATAAATGCATACATATATATATATATATATATATATATATATATACAGTATATATATATATATATATATATATATATATATATATACAGTATATATATTTATAAATGTATGTAGGCCATATTCTATGATGAAATATATAGCCTAATTAATTAACTAATTAATTTGTCATGCCCAAAACGGCTACAATTATTTAATAAACGGAACAATTCCAATAGGGTCCTCACACCAGCGGTGCTCGGGCCCTGATAGATAGATAGATAGAGTAGACAGACAGATACAGTAGATAGATAGATAGATAGATAGATAGACAGACAGACAGACAGACAGATACAGTAGATAGATAGATAGATAGAGTAGACAGACAGATACAGTAGACAGACAGACAGACAGATACAGTAGATAGATAGATAGATAGATAGACAGACAGATACAGTAGATAGATAGACAGACAGACAGACAGACAGATACAGTAGATAGATACAGTAGATAGATAGATAGATAGACAGACAGACAGACAGATACAGTAGATAGATAGATAGATAGAGTAGACAGACAGATACAGTAGACAGACAGACAGACAGATACAGTAGATAGATAGATAGATAGATAGATAGACAGATACAGTAGATAGATAGACAGACAGACAGACAGACAGACAGATACAGTAGATAGATAGATAGATAGACAGACAGACAGACAGATACAGTAGATAGATAGATAGATAGATAGATAGATAGACAGACAGACAGACAGATACAGTAGATAGATAGATAGATAGATAGATAGATAGATAGATAGATAGATAGATAGATAGATAGATAGATAGATAGATAGATAGATAGATAGATAGACTCATGGGGTACCTCAGGGCTCTATTTTAGGGCCGCTACTTTTTCCCCTTTACATGATTCCGCTGGGCTCTACATTTAATAAATATGGCATTTCATATCATAGTTGTGCTGATGATACGCAGTTGTATCTTCATTTTAAAGCAGGAAGTAATGCGGCTGGATTGCCTTGAGGAGGTGAGGAGGAGGTGAAACTTTGGATGAACTGACAAAAAGCCAGAAATTAAAATTTTTGGCAAAAAAAGTAAGTTGTGTTCACCAGTGAAGAGTCTAGGGCAGTTTTCAACCCTTATAAAAGTCATGCCAATAACTTTTTTCAGATCTCAAATTTTGACCATCAAATACAATGATAAAGAATGTTTTTTTTCTTTTTCAGTTAAGAAGGATTGCAAAATTTAAATCACGCCTGGATGTTAATGTAATGCGTTATATGCAGAGGTTTGTCAGTCACCCTTGTCAAGGTTACAACTTGTTAAAAAATCTGTGGCAAAACTGCTGACAAAAACTAAGAAGAGATATACCACATAACTTCAGCTTTGGCCTCGATCTCTTCGCTGACTAGCGATACAACAACGGACTGAGTTCATGGGGTTTGACTCCAGAATACATCAGGGATCGTTTAAACATTCAGTCCTGCACAAGATTGGTTTTAATTTTATTCATTGTTTGTTTATGAAATGTTTTTTTTATTTTTATTTTTACAGCACTTTGGTAGGCTTTTATAGCTTTTAAAGTGCTTTATAAATGATAGATAGACAGATAGATAGAGGGCCAGAGGAAGAATGAATGTATACGAAAACTAGTTTATTTTACTCTATTATTTTACAAATTGTTTTAATGCATATATATTAGTACACCTAAATTCTGTTTAGTGTTTTTATTCCCTTATGAACTGCTTGTTCTCCTCTGTCTCACTCTCTGTGTGTGTGGTGTGTGTGTGGTGTGTGTGGTGTGTGTGTGTGTGTCTGACAGTAATGTTCAGTAATAAACCGTTTGACCATAATTACTGGAGACGCAATCATTCCGTCCAAAGCATTAAACACCGTTTAACATAATCAGCTCATTCTGCAAATGCCACTAATTACATCGCCGTGACACGCTGTGTGTGAGTGTGTGTGTGTGTGTGTGTGTGTGTGTGTGTGTGTGTGTGAGAGAGTGTATGTGTCATTATTTAGATTCTAAATCCTGTAATACAGCGATGAAATTCATAAATCCTTCAGGCTCAAATGTTTTATGTTCTGTAACGACTAATTAGATAAAGCACATAGAAATAGACACGACGTGTTCTGAATTAAATATCTTGGTCCTCTAATATATTTTGTGCAATGATATCTCTCTCTCTCTAACCAGATATTTTCAATATCTCAGCTATGTTTCCAAGACAACAATGAGATTAAATGGAGAATCTTTTTTGTTTTGGAGGAACACCTGAGGGAAAAACTCCAGTGAACTCATCCGAAGTTTCCAACGAGAAACCCGTGAGCAATAAAAACATTCTCTCCGTGTTTATCTCTAGTTCTTTATTTATGCATGTGACTCTTTGCCAGTTGCCCATTAGACTGAAACATTAGGCTGTTTTAGATAAAAAGGCCGGGCAATGGATGGCTTTTCTGTGTTAATGTAAAGCTACATGCTGACAGGGCTGTATTTTTAATGCGGTGAGCAGATATTTCTAATGCATTATAGCTGTAAGGTCTCTATGAAAGTCATCTATCTCTTTCTTCTGGTCCAGAACAAATAGTTCAAGTTCACTTTATTTATTTAGCACATTTACAACAACCACTAGGCTGATCGAAGTGCTTTACAGAACAACCAGATAAATAATAATAATAATATTTTTTTTTTAAAAACAGCATAACAACACATACAACACAAATAAAAGGTTGCATAAACTGCTTAGACTTTCAAATTAGTCATGCAATTTATTTCTTTAAGACTGTTAACTTTTTTTAAAGTCAGTTATATAAAAACGTTAGATTGATCTAATTCTAAGATTTATTACCCCACTGGTCATACTAGCTTTTAAAGTCCCCCTGTAGTCAATCATTGTATCACTTAAAACTCATCTTTGATCACCAAAATGACATATTTAAACTTTTTTTCCTTCTTCATGCCTTAAAAATATCTTGACTGTAACTCGACACCCTCATTTAGTATGCGCGGTTCTATGAATATGCAAATGAGCCCCGCCTCCACTCACTCACTCAGCTCAGAGATCCACTGGTTGACGATCACACGTTGATCTGATTGGTTTCAAGGTAGTTTGTGACATTTTCAAACGATTTCAAAGCGTGTGTTTGAGACTGTCTTTGGTTCACTGCAGTTTTAAGGAGAAAATACTCAGCAATGCTGTCGACTTATGAATTTACACATGGTTTGTCTTAAAGCATATTAAAAACACCACATAGACACATAAACAACATTAAAAGCTGGATTTTCACCACAGGGGGACTTTAAAGCATAGTCTTACATAATGGCATAACTGGCCCTCGATGTCTGATTGGTGTTTGCTTATAAACATAACTTTATAGAGTGCATTCTGGGAAAGTGTGTTCGGTTATTGCCTCAGTTTGTTGGTCGTGAGGCCGCCTGTGCAACACTATGTGACAGCAATAACATTTTGTCGCACAGCTGGTTGTTGGAACGAAACAAGCTCCCGTATATGAGAACAGCCACAGTCATGATACAGAGAGTTAGTAGGTCACTGGGGTCACGGGGTCAACCGGGCCTCGGGCTGAGAGGCTTGACACAGTCTGACACACAGAAACAAACACTGCATCTACACACACACACATCCATTATATACAGTACATTTTATGTATATTCTATATAAATATTGGTTATATTCTTGAGTGAGTGTGTGTGTGTGTGTGTGTGTGTGTGTGTGTGTGTGTGTGTGTGTGTGTGTGTGTGTGTGTGTGTGTGTGTGTGTGTTTGTTATATTATAATACTTTGATGGGTTTTGTATAATGTTTCAGTTCTGTGCCTCAGTTTCCTCTCACTTCTCTGGGCAAATTCCAATCGGAAGTGATCATCTCTATTCCCCACTCACTCCGAAGGGCAGAACATGTTCATTAATGATTCCTTGAAGCGACCATCGCATGTTCCCTTTGCTAACGGACCTGTGGAAGAGCCCTCGTGAAGAGATTCAGTTGTTCACTTTGTTTGGAAAGCTTCTGCAAATGGCGTCCCCTTCCTGAAGTGCAACCGTTGCAACCGTATGTGTGTCCATACTATATATATATATATATATGCTTAGTATATTAATACATTTTGTACATGCTAATCTATTATTTATATAATCTGTTTCAGATGAAAAAAGATGCGACCAAAAACACGTTTGGGAAACGCAAAGCATCCTTCAAGAACCGAACAACCCGAGCATGAGATAGTCAGACCTCAGGTCAGACACACGTGCATCTGATCTAACTGACAGAATAAGAGAAAAGAGGGAGTGTGTTCGTTCTTATAGTCTTTATTCACAGAATCTGAACCCTGAACGAGGCCATCCATCAAACCGCTTGTGTCGCCACCGCTGGACGTGGAAAAGCACTTTAAAGAGCGAGACAGCGGCCGGTCACGCGCTTTCATCCCGCATTAGACTTTAAAAAAGATGGATTTCCCTCCATTTCATTTGTCTTGTTCCCGGCTCTCTCCTCTTTAGCACGCGTGTGTGTGTCTCCTGTGTGTGTGTGTGTGGATGCATTAGTGGAAGTGTCAGAGGAAAGCTACTGAAACTTCTCAGTGTGTGTGACGACGCTCGAACGCTGGTTACAAGGTCTTATAGGAATATTGTGAGTGTGTGTGTGTGTTCAGCAGCCTGACACACACACACACACACACACACACACACACATGAGATGAGAATACAAATTAGACATACAATAAACACCCTCCCTCCCGTCTTTTGATTTATTTGAGCAGATATTAGACGCTGTTGTTTCACACAGTGAGAAACCGACACGCTAATGAGCCAAAATTGGGATTACTGAGCCGAGAATTCAATATTCATGAGTACAATTCGAAACAAAATATCATTCCATGATGATTATTTTCAGGCAGCCAATTAAAACTGACAAATCTCTAACCCAGGGAACAATTATTCCTCAAATCATGTGTGTTTTCAAGAAGAGGTGCTTTGTTACTTTACTGAGGGACCAGATGCACCATTTCAACCTGCTGTGAAAAAATCCCACAGATGCTCACTGAACGAGCCTAAACTACATCACGATATTGCTAGGTTGTTGCTAAGGTGTTCTGAATGTTTAATAGGTGTTTGCTAAAGTGTTGCCGGGTGGTTGTCAAGGTGTTCTGTACGTTGTTAGGTGGTTGCTAAGGGATTCTGATGTTGCTAGGTGGTTGCTGAGGTGTTTAGATGGTTGCTAAGGTGTTCTGGGTGTTTGCTAGATGGTTGCTAAGATGGTTTGGGTGTTACTAGGTGGTTGTTAAGGTGTTCTGTATGTTGTTAGGTGGTTGCTTAGGTGTTCAGGTGGTTGCTAAGGTGTTTTGGGTGTTTGCTAGATGCTTGCTAAGATGGTTTGGGTGTTACTAGGTGGTTGCTAAGGTGTTTTGGGTGTTTGCTAGATGGTTGCTAAGATGGTTTGGGTGTTACTAGGTGGTTGTTAAGGTGTTCTGTATGTTGTTAGGTTGTTGCTTAGAAGTTCAGGTGGTTGCTAAGGTGTTTTGGGCGTTTGCTAGATGGTTGCTAAGATGGTTTGGGTGTTACTAGGTGGTTGTTAAGGTGTTCTGATATTGCTAGGTGGTTGCTGAGGTGTTTAGGTGGTTGCCAAAGTGTTCTTGGTGTTTACTATATGGTTGCTAAGGTGTTCTGTATGTGGTTAGGTGGTCACTAAGGGTTTCTGATGTTGCTAGGTGGTTGCTGAGGTGTCTAGGTGTTTGCTAAGTGTTCTGGGTGTTGCTAGGTGGTTGTTAAGGTGTTCTGTATGTTGTTGGGTGGTCACTAAGGGGTTCTGATGTTGCTAGGTGGTTGCTGAGGTGTTTAGGTGGTTGCTAAAGTGTTCTGGGTGTTTGCTATATGGTTGCTAAGATGTTATGTATGTCGTTAGGTGGTGACTAAGGGGTTCTGATGTTGCTAGGTGGTCTCTGAGGTGTTCTGGGTGTTGCTAGGTGGTTGCTAATGGGTTCTGATGTTGCTAGGTGGTTGCTGAGGTGTCTAGGTGTTTGCTAAAGTGTTCTGGGTGTTTGCTATATGGTTGCTAAGGTGTTCTGTATGTTGTTAGGTGGTCACTATGGGGTTCTGATGTTGCTAGGTGGTTGCTAAGGTGTTCTGGGTGTTGCTAGGTGGTTGTTAAGGTGTTCTGTATGTTGTTAGGTAGTTGCTGAGGTGTCTAGGTGTTTGCTAAGGTGCGTTACTCCAGTGTTCATACCAGAACAGGCCACCAGAACAGTGTGTGTGTGTGTGTGTGTGTGTGTGTGTGTGTGTGTATGTGTGTGTGTGTGTCAGTTTCTGAGGATGTGAGAGTGATGCACGCAGTGATCTCAGGGTCACGATCTTGTTTAACCCCGATGGACCGACAGAATAAAGCTGATCTACACAGTCTCCATACAAAGCTGTTTTCCCTTTTGGAACGACAAAGTAGGTTTTTACTATTTTTACACACACACACACACACACACACACACACACACACACACACAGCTCTTGTTTTCACTGACATTTACTTCACCTACATATGTCCCGTGACTCTGTCTCGGCCCTTCAGATTGAATTCCTCCAGTAAACACCAACTCAAACATCACATCTGTCTGAGCTCTAATGCAAACCAGCTCACACACACACACACACACACACACACACACACACACACACACACACACACTCTCACTCATGATAGCCGGGGCTCGACTTCTGCCCGATAAGATCTTGTCTCTCTCAGAAGATGAAAGCACAAACGAAGCGCACTGATCACAATCTCCTGCAACACGAGCGGCTCTCGTTAATTCCTCACAGGAGCGTGACACACTTTCATACAGACGACGAGTCAAAGACAGATGAGAGATGAAAGATGGCTTTATTATAATCCCTAGAGAGCCGTCTACCTAGGCAACATAAGCGCACTATTTTTATTACACTTCTCGAATAGTGAAATCACTCACATTCAAATCATTTCTCCAACATCTTATCTGTGACGTCTCACATCCCTCCGCTGTCTTTACAAACACGTGATGAACATATAATGAAATAAAAAATAAAAAAATAAAAAAAAATAATAATAACAATAACAATAATATACTTGTTCACTCTTACACACACACTCTTCCTCCTCTCACTCTTACACACACACTTACACACACACTCTTCCTCCTCTCCCTCTTACACACACACTCTTCCTCCTCTCCCTCTTACACACACACTCTTCCTCCTCTCCCTCTTACACACACACACACACTCTTCCTCCTCTCCCTCTTACACACACACACACACACTCTTCCTCCTCTCCCTCTTACACACACACTCTTCCTCCTCGTTCACTCTTACACACACACTCTTCCTCCTCTCCCTCTTACACACACACTCTTCCTCCTCGTTCACTCTTACACACACACTCTTCCTCCTTGTTCACTCTTACACACACACTCTTCCTCCTTATTCACTCTTACACACACACTCTTCCTCCTCTCCCTCTTACAAACACACTCTTCCTCCTCTCCCTCTTACACACACACTTTTCCTCCTCGTTCACTCTTACACACACACTCTTCCTCCTCGTTCACTCTTACAAACACACTCTTCCTCCTCTTACACATACACTCTTCCTCCTCTCCCTCTTACACACACACTCTTCCTCCTCTCCCTCTTACAAACACTCTTCCTCCTCTCACTCTTACACACACACTCTTTCTCCTCTCTCTCTTACACACACACACACACACACACACACACACACACACACACACACACACACACACACACACACACACACACACACACACACACACACACACACACACACACACACTCTTCCTCCTCTCCCTCTTACACACACACTCTTCCTCCTCTCCCTCTTACAAACACACTCTTCCTCCTCTTACACATACACTCTTCCTCCTCTCCCTCTTACAAACACACTCTTCCTCCTCTCCCTCTTACACACACACACACACACACACACACACACACACACACACACACACACACACACACACACACACACACACACACACACACACACACACACACACTCTTCCTCCTTTCCCTCTTACACACACACTTTTCCTCCTCTCCCTCTTACAAACACACTCTTCCTCCTCTCCCTCTTACACACACACACACACACACACACTCTTCCTCCTTTCCCTCTTACACACACACTTTTCCTCCTCTCCCTCTTACAAACACACTCTTCCTCCTCTCCCTCTTACAAACACACTCTTCCTCCTCTCCCTCTTACACACACTCTTCCTCCTCTCACTCTTACACACACACTCTTCCTCCTCTCCCTCTTACACACACTCTCTTCCTCCTCTCACTCTTACACACACACACTCTTCCTCCTCTCCCTCTTACACACACACTCTTCCTCCTCTCCCTCTTACACACACACACACTCTTCCTCCTCTCCCTCTTACACACACACTCTTCCTCCTCTCACTCTTACACACAAACTCTTCCTCCTCTCCCTCTTACACACACACTCTTCCTCCTCTCCCTCTTACACACACACACTCTTCCTCCTCTCCCTCTTACACACACACTCTTCCTCCTCTCCCTCTTACACACACACACACTCTTCCTCTTCTCACTCTTACACACACACTTACACACACACTCTTCCTCCTCTCCCTCTTACACACACACACTCTTCCTCCTCTCCCTCTTACACACACACTCTTCCTCCTCTCCCTCTTACACACACACACTCTTCCTCCTCTCACTCTTACACACACACTTACACACACACTCTTCCTCCTCTCCCTCTTACACACACACACTCTTCCTCCTCTCCCTCTTACACACACACTCTTCCTCCTCTCCCTCTTACAGTTTTTTTTTTCCAATTGCTAACACACAATTTTGCAAACTAGGCTGGTTTTATCAAAATACTTAACACAATTCACAAAACCACACACCCAAACTGCAAAATACCTCATATATCCTGCAAAATTGAGCACTGCAACCAAAACTACAGTATATATATATATATATATATATATATATATATATATATATTATTTTTCGCCAAACAAGTCCAAACAGATATATTTACATTGGACTGAACAAATATCAAGCGTAGCGTTAGTTCTGGCAGGTCACGTTAGTCAAGCTCGCATCAGCTGACCATCAGCTGATCCACATCTACCTATAGGAATACAACGCCGATCACCGTATACATATATAAGCTCCTTCAGTATTAGCAGCAGCTATCGCGTTTCTCAGGAGCTAATTACCCTCCTCCATCCCCAGCTCCTTCTCTCGTCCAGTCAGGATTTGGCATTCTGATTCCCCTTGAATCAGAATAAATTCTCGAATTATGTTGTACTTTAAAATCTGAATTAAATATATTTGCAAACTTTCATGTTGGTTCTGTTCTGTTTACCCCAAGGGGGGTTATTGCTGCTCTCCCTGCTCTTATCCATGCTAGGCTGCATGGATGCGCAGGGAGTTCTCGCCCAGAACGGAACCAGACCGCCAATCCTAACTGTATGCTAATTGTCAATCGTATTTGACGGTAGTGGTCCTGACAGAAGTAACAATATGCTCACCGAAAAACAGTAAACTGAAAAAGATTGAAGTGTTAACTTATGTATCGGCCAATCAGATCATGTAGTGTCATTTTGAATGGCAGTGTTTTGAAATGGCAAACATGTGACTTTATGTCGGACTGTTGTGAGAACCGTGTTCAGTGCATCTAAAAAGTGCCATTTTGAATTGCAAAAATGTGTGTAAAGCAGAAAATGTGTTTAGACTTTTGGAGCCGTGAGAAGAGGTTTTGCTCTCTGTGTGTCAGTTTAAATAATTGTGCTGTGCACGTCATTTTAGTGTGTTAGCAACTGGAAAAAACTGTATATTGTTTCCATCCATTACTGGTCTCAACATTCAGTGCAACATTTCAAGGCTGACTTGTATTATGTACAGTCGGTTTAGTCACATCATTAGAAATAAGTGTGAACATTTTTGAGTCGTTGTGTGTAAACGATGACAACTGTGTTGTAGTTGTGTTTAACTTTTGCCTGCCTGTGTTTAGCGTTTTGAAACACAAGTGCATAACAGTGCAAAATGTTAAATAAATTACAAACTGTATGCACTGCAAGTATAGTATTGTACTGAATATTGTATAGTGGGCCTATTAAAGGGGTGGTTGATTATGATTTGACTTTTCTAACTTTAGTTAGTGTGTAATGTTGCTGTTTGATCATAAACAACATCTGCAAAGTTACAACGCTCAAAGTTCAAAGCAAAGGGAGATATTTGCTTTTAAAGAAATCACTTTTTAAGGACTACAACAAACGGCTGGTAGAGACTACACCACATTCCTCCCGGGTTAGTGACATCACCAACCCTAAAGTTTACATAAACCCCGCCCCCTGAACACAATTTATAGATTATCAAGACTAATCAATGACTAGAAGATAACTACACATCAGCGACATAAATTCATCAACAATTCAGAAATGTTGTCTTGTTATCACTTCTTGAGTCTCTCCATCATTGTCTGACTCCGGTTTGAACATAAAAGGCTAAAAGTTTTTGAAATGTTCAGTGCATGTGTGTGTGAGGTAAAAGGACACAAGCTGTTGAAGCTCCGCCCCCTGTGCCGAGAGCAGCAGCTCATTTGCATTTAAAGGGACAGACACAAAACGGTGCGTTTTTGCTCACCCTCAAAAAGTGACAATTTTAACATGCTATATAAAAATATCTGTGGGGTATTTTGAGCTAAAACTTCACATACACACACTGAGGACATCAGAGACTTATTTTACATCTTGTGAAAAGGGCATTATACCGCCCCTTTAAATGTCTGTCTATGTGCATAACAGTGTGAAATGTGTTTTAGAGAGTGAGAAAGTGAGTTTTAAAAAAAGAGTGCATGAGATTTGCAAATTATGTTTTAACTTCCTGAACTTGTTTAATGTTTTATAGAAAGAGTGATTTATTCGACAAATTGGTTCAGGCTATTGATAATTTGGTTTAGAGAATATTTTAGCAATTCAGAAAAACTGTATTTAATTATTAAATAATTATTATGTTATATAATATACATTTAAATTATATATAAAATCTTAAATCATATAATTATTAATATATATATTAAATTATTAATAACATAAATTATGTATAATTATCTATATAAAAAAAACATATATAATATAAATGATTTACATCACCAACAACACTCATGTGTAACCTTTGCAGAGAAGAATGCATTGCAACACACTTTGTGAAACAAAAAGTTGATGTTAATGTTGATTATAAATAGATTTCATAAAGCACAGTGAAAAAAAAACAATAGAAAACAGTTGCATCTGATTAAAAATGCACTTGTGATATTTGTGTGTGCAGATTCGTGTAGTTTAACAACTGTAAAGGTGTTCAGCACTGACTGAAACTTCAGAGCGATGAGGCGAGGCGGAGAACATCCGCTATTTTAAGACACGAATCATCGAGTCTCAATTACAGAACATGCAGAACAAACTCGTTTTAGGGCTGATTCGTGACTGTTGGGGACCGAAGTCGTGACGGGGAGTTAAAAAGTTTCTTTGCTTAATCGCCATGGTAACCAACCTAGACAAGTGTTGTTAGATGATGTCATCAGGATGGTAACACTCGATAACAAGTTAATTTATAAAGCATTCTTCATGTATTATGAGGCATATAATCAGTTCTATGTTCTAATAAATAACTTTAACATTGTAATAATACATACTCGCATATAAGGTAAAAATATATCATTAAATAGGTATTTACTGTACTATACAAAATATGTTTGTATGGTTTTATTTATGTGTGGTGTGTGGATTTAATAATAAAAAAAAATATATATATATATATATATATATATTATACTTTAGAATAACTGTTTTCTATGTGATTATATAGTAAAGTGTAATTTATTCCTGTGATCAAAGCTGAATTTTCAGCATCATTACTCCAGTCTTCAGTGTCACATGATCCTTCAGAAATCAGTCTAATATGATGATTTGATGCTCAAGAAACATTTATGATTATTATCAGTGTTGAGAACAGTTGTGCTGCTTCATATTTCTGTGGAAACTGTGATACATTTTATTTTTCAGGATTCTTTGTTGAATGAAAGTTCAAAAGAACAGCATTTATTTGACTCTCTCTCACTTTTAATCAATTTAATGCATTCTTGCTCAGTAAAAGAACAATACTGCATTTTTAATTGAAACATTCTGGTATTTTCCACATTTGATGTATGTAATATATAGAATTATATTTTTCAACACACTTTGCTTTCACTGTAAACGATGCATGCGATGTTGTCTCAAAATAAAGATATTCATGCCACCAGTCTTCACTTCAGGAGCGAGTGTAAGATTAAAAATGTACTTCTGTGAGTGAGAGCGTGTGTGTGTGTGAGTGAGTGAGTGTGAGTGAGGGAGTGTGAGTGAGTGAGTGAGTGAGTAAGTGAGTGAGTAAGTGAGTGTGTGTGTGTGTGTGTGTGTGTGTGTGTGTGTGTGTGTGTGTGTGTGTGTGTGAGTGAGTGAGTGAGTGTGAGTGAGTGAGTGTGTGTGTGTGTGAGTGAGTGAGTGAGTGTGTGTGAGTGAGTAAGTGAGTGTGTGTGTGAGTGAGTGAGTGAGTGAGTGAGTGAGTAAGTGAGCGTGTGTGTGAGTGAGTGTGAGTGAGTGAGTGAGTGAGCGTGTGTGTGAGTGAGTGAGTGTGTGAGTGAGTGAGTGTGATTGAGTGAGTGAGTGTGTGTGTGTGTGTGAGTGAGTGAGTGAGTAAGTGAGTGTGTGTGTGAGTGAGTGAGTAAGTGAGTGAATGTGTGTGTGAGTGAGTGAGTGTGAGTGAGTAAGTGAGTCTGTGTGTGTGTGTGTGTGTGAGTGAGTGAGTGAGTGAGTGAGTGTGAGTGAGTAAGTGAGTGGTGTGTGTGTGAGTGTTTTAGTGAGTGAGTGAGTGAGTGTGTGTGTGTGTGTGTGTGTGAGTGAGTGAGTGAGTGAGTGAGTGTGTGTGTGTGAGTGAGTGAGTGTGAGTGTTTGAGTGAGTGAGTGAGTGTGTGAATGTGTGTGTGTGTGTGTGAGTGAGTGAGTGAGTGAGTGTGAGTGAATGAGTGAGTGAGTGAGGGTGTGTGTGTGTGTTAGTTCAGGAGCGAGTGTAAGCATCAGTGTAGATCAGTAGGGTTTGAAACTGTTACTGGATAATTGAAAACTGATTTATGACACGCGTCTCAAACTGCACTCACACATTATGATCTGATTGATTGTTTGAGTGTCTTTATTAATGTCTGTCTCCACTCTCAGACGAAATCATTCATTACTACAATCAGCAGGAGAATTAAGACTATCAACATACACTTACCATCACGTGTGTGTGTGTGTGTGTGTGTGTGTGTGTGTGTGTGTGTGAGTGAGTGAGTGTGTGCATGTGTGCATGTGTGAGTGAGTGTGTGCATGTGTGAGTGCGTGTGTGTGTGTGTGTGTGTGTCTGTGTGTGTGTGTGTACTTGTACAACTATCTTTGTGAGGACCAGTTTGAGTTTTAGACCATTGGAGTGAGGACAAAGAGAGTAAAGTGAGGACATTTTGGCCGGTCCTCTCTCTCTGAGAGCCTTTAAAGGCCCATTTGAGGATCAACACTAGATTTTATGGATCAGGTTTAGGATTATGATTATTAATGTTCAGTTAGACAGTCAGTTGTGATGGGTAGAGTAAAGAGCGAGAGATTACAGTGTGTCAATGAAAGTCTTCACAAAGATAGATGTTCAAGAGTGTGTTTGTGTGTGTGTGTGTGTGTGTGTGTGTGCTCAGCATATGCTCACAGTGAGCAGTCGTATGAAAGCTTCACTTCCTCAGTTACTAAGCAACTTTCTGAGGGCGACAGCAGGGACTCGCTGCGAGATTCCTGCGCTGAAAGACTTTCTGCTGCTCGTCGAGTCGAGCTTTGATGAAAAATGCAAGAAACACAGCAAGAGAAGGTACATATATACTGCATTAGAGCTGAGAGACGCTCTTTAGTAATGCATTAATATATAATTATTGCATACAAGAATATGCATATGCATATGTGTGTGTTGCTGGAGAAGATACTGACATTTCATATTCAGCCAATAGGATACTTGAAGACTGTCCTCGGAGAGTTCTGATTGGTTAACTGGACTGTTAATCTATGATATTTTGTTACTCTTAAAAATAAAGGTTCCTTCCTTTCTTAGTTTGAAGAAAATTTTATAAAAATCTATGAATTTTTTTTCCACTATATAAAAAAAAACTTTTGTGGAATGGAAAGATTCCATGGATGATAAAGATTGTAATAAATAACCTTTATTTCTAAGAAAATTCTCTGAAATCAATGTATTTCTCATAAAATTCCATTGGAGAAATAATATATACACAGTTTATATATATATATATATATAGTTTGAGCCGGGTCTTGTCTTCAGGTCTGGAGGCATAAAAGAAAAAAGAAAAACAACTCTCTAAATGTGTTTTTCTACTCTACAGTTCCCAGAAAACTGGTTTGTGCCATAATCAAACACAAACAATCTTCACAACTCAGTCAACCATAACATGCAGAGACAAAATACCACCCTTTGGTCTCCGTGAATTATTAATAACGCTGATTTTCACACATCAAGAGACGGAGCGATCTGATTGGCTGCTGAGATCAGGGCAAACACAAACAGGACTCAAACGGCCCGAGGAAAATCTGCAAGCTTTCATCACTGATACCTTAATTGAGTTCTCTGATATATTTTGTTGAATTATCAAAGTTAATATCAAAGTATGAAGTAAGAACATAGAGCTTAAAAAAAAAATTATAAGAAATGTTCATATTGAGTGAGATTGTGGGATTTCTGTAGAAAGTGTCAAGTCTCAATTTATTCTCCATTAAATCTCTCTGCTGTTAAAGTGCCCCTGTTATGCTTTTTCAAATATGAATTTCATGTAGTGTGTAAAAAAGCTGTTTGTGAATGTAAAAGGTCAAGAGTTTTTAAGATTAAAGTGCAGATTAATGGAGTTTTTGTCTCCTAAAAGAATGAAGTGATCCTGAACTGAAACGAGTCGTCAGTAATTCAGTCTCACTTCCTGTTGCATACCAATGTAAGAATGCAACTAATTTGCATAATGCCAGTCTATAGTCTTGATTGGCTGAACAGCGTCTCTTAGCTCCGCCCTCAAACACTGTAGTTTATCTGAGACTGGAAGAGTTTGGTTCGTGTTGTTCATGTGGAGAAGACGCTGTTTTCTGCAGATTGATCCGGTAAAACCCACGCCATCGTCACTGTTCGTATCACTGTGTGTCAAGAGCTGAGATTCAGATATGATCATGAGCGTTTGCTGTCTGACCAATCAGAGCAGAGCAGCTCTCAGAGAGGCGGGGCTTAGAGAGACTGAATCTTCGAACGAAGCGTTTCAGACACTGAGAGAAAAGAGCTGATGCTGAAGTGGATATTATGAGAAAATTAAAGTGTTTTTTGACTACTGTATGAGAGTCCAAAACAAAACTAGGAGCTTTTTAAATAGCATAACTGGGGCACTTGAAGAAAACACAGGCATTAATGAGATTTCATTCTCATGAAATTAACAAAACACACTTTCTCCACTGCAAATGCGAATATCATTAGCTCAGTGCACCAAGAGCATGACATAATTATGAGTGCATTAATATGAGATATATATATATATATATGAGCTGTTCTTGATCATGTTATGGAGACGTGTGTTAGATTGAGTCGCAAATCAAGCTCATGTCATGAGTGAGTGGTGTGCTATGATCATGTACGATATGTTATTATTCTCACAGGAATGCTTACAGCTGATGTTCACTGACCTGAAACATCACCAGAGAGAGAGAGAGAGAGACAGAGAGAGAGGGAAGGAGAGAGAGAGAGAGAGACAGAGAGAGAGAGACAGAGAGAGAGAGAGAGAGAGAGAGAGAGAGAGGGGGGAGAGAGACAGAGAGAGAGACAGAGAGAGGGAGAGAGAGAGAGAGACACAGAGAGAGAGAGAGAGACAGAGAGAGAGAGAGAGACACAGAGAGAGAGAGAGAGACAGAGAGAGAGAGAGAGAGAGAGAGAGAGAGAGATTTGCAAGAGGCTGATGGGATGGTAATGGAAACCCAGAGGAACATCTTAAAGCTCATTGCCTTCCCAACAGTCTCTGAAGTTCTGTGGAGAAATGAAAATAGAAACATATGAGACAACATGGCTGACGTACTGTATACAGTGAGATTACATTGCTATAAAGAAGAAAGCGGATAGCAGCTCAAAGGATTTGATGAGTTCATATTGAGAAAAAAATATTTAATGATTCAGCTTTAAAAATGTACAGTAAGTTCAGTTGCTGCCTTAATCAAATTGGCTCTACAAGTCATTCAACTCCTTTTGTTACATTTTGTCTATAGTTTAATCTTTTATAACTTAAAAAATGAAGCTGAAATTATTTTGATGATTTTAAGTCATGGAGAAACATGTTGTCATGACTTATTGACTGAATAACCAAAACACGCAGAGACAAAATACCACCCCCTTTGGTCTCCATGAATAATTCATAACGCTGGTTTTCACACATCAAGAGACAAAGCGATCTAATTGGCTGCTGAGATCGGAGCATTATTGATTGTATAATGTTTTATTACTGCGTTCAGACCAGTGTTATTTTAATATTTTAGTGACATTAAGATAATATTACAGTTTTTGTGAATATTTTGAATTATATATATATATTACATGGCTTGGTTGAATTCTAATATAGAATGCGGTGTGTTATTTCTTGATAACAGACGCTGCGAAGTGTAACACACCGTTGCCATGCAAAACAGCGTTGCTATGGACGCGGAACGGACTATTTTCTTTAGCGGAAGCAATATAATCGCTTTTAAATCAATAAACTCCTTTTTAAATCAATATTTTGTATCAATTTATTTATTTATTTTGTAGGTAGCCATGTAATAAGCGGAATAATGTATAGCGAGGCGGTTGTTATAGCGAATAACAACCCCTTCAGGCTGATTCAAGACCCTGACGCGACGTTCAGCCTGTCGGGGTTGTTATTCGCTATAACAACCGCCTCGCTATACAACAAGTCACATTTTATTCTCCATTTAATCTCATTGATGTCTAGAAGAAACAGCTGAGGTATTAAAAAGAAGAGCGACAACATCGCCCCAGTAAAATGTGACAAATTATTTTTTATTGCATTAAATTATTAAGAATCTAATGAGGAAAAACCCCAAAGCAAGATGTCAGGACACATTACAGTAATGGGAATTTTTGGAGGGAATGTGTTTAATCATCATTATAAAATAATGTTGCGATTCCAAAAATATTAATGATCCAAAAAAAATATTACCCCCCCCCCCCCCCCCCCCCCCATGTCCAAAATATGAATTCTTATTTTTTCTTTTGATTTTGGGGGTGAAATATGACATGGACATGTTTTGGTGAGATTCATCCACTAATGAAATATATCAGAAGACGAAAATACGCACAAAATGTGTCCAAAAAGCACCTCAAATTTCCTCTGAAGTTCCATTTGCGAGATTATTTTCTTCAGCTCCATCCATCTCACACACGCCTGCCAACACAACACACACACACACGTAAGTGTAAGAGTGTGTGTGTGTGTGTTTAGCGTCTCCATCCGTTATATCCTCCTGTGAGGACGTCACGCCTGCTAAACATTGCTTAATGTTCCTGAAATGTGTCCTTCCACTTCTGCAGCGTTCTTAAAGGCTGATTTTAATCCAGAAATGATTTATGATTATGAAACACGCCTAATAAAGTCATCAGAACTTTGTGGAGGGTTTAAAGGGACCGTTCAACCCTTTATAATACTAATGTCATTCTGTAATTTTCCTCATGTTGGTTTAAACCGTACAACATTCCTGGCATGAAGGTTAAATTGAATATTTCATTCAAATATATAGATAATTATTACTAATAATCAGTGTTGGCGAAAGTTTTATGCAACGTTTCTCCATTTAAAAAGCATTACTTAGTTACTTTTTATGGAAAGTAATGCGTTACATTACTTTTGTGTTACTTTTTCTCACCTGGACTGAGGTTTGCTTGTTTTTTAATAACAACAAAAAACTTATATTTTTGGCAAAAGTAAAGGCCCTTTCACACCAAAAGCTCTATTCGGGAACGCAGAAGAAACTCTTACTTCAGCAATACAAAGAAAAAATAACATAAAAACAAATGTGATGTTTATCTAAAGTAATCGTAGCTTATTAGTGAGGTTGAATTGGATCATCGAAGGTCAGCTGCAAAGATATCGGTTAATAAAGTGAGATTAAATCCATAAAGTATTCGCACCTTACTCCTGATTTCTCCCAAAATGAGGAGAGAAGAGCTGTCATTCAATAAATGGGAAGACAAAGTTAACTTGTGTTACTTGTTTGAAAAAGTAACTTAGATATTTTGTTATAAATGTAAAACTAATGCGTTACTTGAAAAAAAAGTAACAAGCAACTAAAAAATGTGATTACATAACATTAATTGTAATGTGTAACCCCCAACACTGCTAATGATAAATTTAACTTAATAAATAAATATTTAAACATTACTCAAAATTGATTATGCTCGTAAGATACCTCGTTTTGCCCATACATACACACACATATATATATACAGTATATACATATGTATAAATAAATATATATATATATATGAAACAAACCTTGTTGTATTATTTTAATTTAATATTGTGAAGCTGCTTTGATACAATCTGTATTGTGAAAAGCGCTACTTGACTTGACTTGACTATATATATATATATATATATTATGATGAGGCAGGAATGAAGCGGAGAGAGAATCCACATGCAAGCACTACTTTAATAAAGTAAACAGGTAATCCAGGGGCAAACACGGAACACGGAACACGGAACACGGAACACGGAACCAGCTACAAGCAACAGCAAACAACAACTGAAGCACAGAGGTTAAAATATACAGGCAAACAAGCTAACCAAGATAACAAGGGGGCGGGGCTAATTAGAAACACCTGGAGAGACTAATAAACAAGAAGAACTACAAAGGACTACAAAACATGGCACAGAACAGGAAATAACAAAAGTCCACACAAGACAAGGAGAACACAAGACAAGAATCATGACATATATATATACATATATACATATACTCGCCAATTGGCCGGTACATTTTTTATGAATTCTAAAAATGCATGAGCGCGAACAAGCTTGAACACCGCTTGGGATACGTCGAATACTAAACTGAGCTCTTTCACGTCTTCTTGCACTTGAACGGACAAAATCATGTCAAAAACAAAACGAGTAACCTAGTAAACATGGTCGGTTATGTCTTGAGTGAACGTAAACAGTTGAGAAAGTAAACGCATGTGTATCAGTATCAGTGTATTAGATCCGTGCATTCGCTCTTTAAGTGACAGCAGCCTAATATTCCTGCTATGTGTGTTTAATGTTAATCATAAAACATCGGACAAAGAAAAAATCTGGGATTTTTTAATCAAGGATTCATTAATACAGATATTTAGTGAAGAATATGCAATGTTATTTTACATTTGCTTACTTTATTACATTTCAGTTCCTGAAAACCACTGTCAGACCAGCCTGGAAAACCTCAAAAGCCCTGATTATTTCATTTTGTATCTTTGTTATATTGTAATTATTCTGTGCTTTTGCTTGTCATTTTTATTTGTTCTTATTTTAATTCCGACTGTTTACTTGCCTTTAATAATGTTTTACTGGTGAATATGAGCATGAGATTTGAGAGCTTATGATTTGGGAGAATATGATTATCCTTCTGTGTCTCACAGAAGAAAGAAAGTCACACAGGTTTGGGAACAACACGAGGGCGAGCAAGTGATGACAGAATGATCATTTGTGGCTGAACTGTCCCTTTAAACACATCAACAAACAAACACAATGTACTCATGTTAGCGTGGGCTCTCCGATTATTAACCCACACACACTCCTGAATGGGATAAATAGAATCAGACACAATGGCCTTAAGCGTTGTGAGGCGAGTCTTAAAATAGCGCTATTCTTCGGCGAGCGAACGCACACGACTGCAGGGTCTCTGGTGGTCTTTCAGCAGCAGGCTGAGGATGTCAAACAATGCAGGAGGGAACGCTCGTCAGGTGGACAGATGCCTGACGATTTACACACACACACACACACACACACACACACACACACACACACACACACACACACACACACACACACACAAATATGAAGATAAATTACTGCCAAAAAGATTTCCATAAAAAACATTTATGTGTTCTGAATAAGCCATTCATGTGCTAAGAATCCCTAACGTGCCGAGCCCATGTTCTCTATTGCAGATGTAGTTTCTGTACACACTGGGTCAAGCTATAGTTGATGAGCTCTGACACTGGTGGACGTGTTGGGCGAAGCGTTGTGGTTTGTCATGTGTCATCAGAAACAGCACAGCCGGGATTTAGTTGCAGGAAAAGGTATAAGTTTAACATTGACAAGCCTATTTTACTAGTTTAATTCCTTTCTGGACGAATATTCGAGTATCCAGAATATATTGCTGATCACTATCAGAGATAAATACATTACACTACAGTTCAAAAGTTTGGGTTCAATAATATTTTTTTAATTTTTAATTTAAAGGAGCATTAAATTGATCAAAAAATATTTCAAATAAATGCTGTTTTTTTTTTTATCCTGAAAAATAAAATGTATCACGGTTTCCACAGAAATATGAAGCAGCACAACTGTTTTCAACACTGATAATAATCATAAATGTTTCTTGAGCATCAAATCATCATATTATACTGATTTCTGAAGGATCATGTGACACTGAAGACTGGAGTAATGATGCTGAAAATTCACAGGAATAAATTATACTTCACTATATATTCACATAGAAAACAGTTCTTTTAAATTATAATAATATTTCACAATTTATACTGTATTTTTGATCAAATAAATGCACATGAGCACATGCAAGAGGCTTCTTTCAAAACCACTAATAAACAGAAAAGTGTTTATGAATGAGAGAAAGCAGTGATGCTGTGTGATGGATGAGTTTGTCCTCACAGTTAAAAGAGCCGATCTCCTGTTTGTTTCAGCTTTAAAATACTGTTTCTGTGTGTGATGAGCCACACGAGCACAATCTATGTTACTATTGTTGTCAGATTTGATTCCTCATCTGAAATAATAGCATTACAGATGAGCAGAAGAAATAGAAATGTGTTCACTTTTGATGCATCTACAGAGAGAGAGAGAGAGAGAGAGAGAGAGAGACACGCGTATCTTATCTTCCGCTCAGCTGTGTGGACTGGCAGCGTGTGTATAGCCTGGGCCCTTTCCGGCAGTGTGTGTGTGTGTGTGTGTGTGTGTGTGTTTAGGGACAGAACTACCCAGCTGCAGCCCGGCCTGGTCAGATCTGAGCAGGATAAAGAAGCCCATGGGCTTCCTTCAAACACACACACACACACACACACACACACACACACACACACACACACACACACACACACACACACACACACACACACACACACACACACACACAGAGCGGTTGCTGCTTTGGTTATGTTTCC
>CM038630.1:4795503-4815503 GCA_021554675.1 Leuciscus idus
ATTCATAAATCCCACAGCAGATCTAGACAGGTGGAGCTGGGGAGGAGGAGGGGCTCAGAGGAACTTCAGCTTACAGTCAACAACCAACCAGACTACTGAAATGTTGAGCGAGCGATCTCATTGGCTGCAGGATCAGCAGAGGCCAATCAGCTTGTGCCATGCGGGAATGAGTTGTTCTTAGCATGTGTTCGGGTCTTATGAAGGTTCGTTTGGGTTTCTAGGCAGAGCTTATACTGGTGTGATCAGAAGAGTCCAATCTGAAGTCTCTGTGATATTCTGAAGTGTGTGTGTGTGTGTGTGTGTGTGTGTGTGTGTGTGTGTGTGTGTGAGAGAGACTGATTGCTTGCAGGTTCACTAAAGGCAGGGATTAGACTCCTCTTTCTGTTCACTCTTCACTTCACTGATAACAGAGCCTTTGGAAACACTTCCAGATATTTAACTAATCACACAAGAACAGTCTCAGTGTGTGTGTGAGTGTGTGTGTGTGTGTGTTCTCGCCCTCAGCATATCGTTGTGTAAATCTCCCATTAAACTGGAGCTGTTTCATTAAAGCATCACATCTTAATGAAGTCCACATAAACCCCAGTCGCTCCGGACCGCAGGAAAGTCGACGCTCAGTGTCGATCCGCTCGCGGTTGCAACTCTATCCGGTCGCCACGGAGAACCCAAAACACCCATAATACAGCATTCAGAGAGTTTACCCACGATGCACCACAGAATGGCACAGCATGCCTGAGCCTTGGGCTGCCAAACGCCAATCAATTATTCATCCGCTCTTCATCCTGTCTTCCTCTTCTCCTTCATGGTTCTGGCTTCATCATGCATACTTAAAGCTGAGCCGCTGTGCACGGAAAACATCGCAGAAAAGCATAAAGACCGTCTTCATGACAAACCCAGACAGTTCCCGATCCGCATCCCGCCGCTAAAGAGAGCGGATGAGAGAGCATGAGATCCAGGTTTAGGGTGAGTGAGGAAAGAGCCGGGATACAAGCAGGAATACAGCCAATGGATCTGACTGTATGATGTTCTCATTGATCAATCAATGCCTGTGTGTGTGTGTGTGTGTGTGTGTTGCAATGTCCTGGCAAACATCTCCTCTGTGACCACCCTTGATGGAAACTTCAGTGTGTGGCATCTTTACTGTGCACTAGAAGTGTCTACTTTTCAGAGCACACAAAAAGACATGCGTCGTGTAAAATAACGTATTGATCTGACAATAACATTTCTATGTAGCAGTTATGGAATTTAATTTAAAAAAAATTTTGTTATAAAATAATACAAACATAATAATAATAAACATAATAAAAAACATTTAAAAAAATAAATAAAATAAAATAAAATAAAATAAAATAAAATAAAATAAAATAAAATAAAATAAAATAAAATCCAGCTAAACTCAAAATTAATCTCTGGACAAGTTTGATTGATTTTGATTTGTCCAAATATATGCTAAAAAACACAAAATGTAGATGTTACTCTTATTTTTGATCAAATAAAATAAAAAGCTGGAGGGACAATCAAACATGTACAAAAAAATAAAATAAAATAAAAAAATAAAAATAAACAAAACAAAAATAAAAAAATAAAATAAATAAAATAAATAAAAAAAATAAAATAAATAATAAAAAATAATAATAAAATAAATAATAATAAAATAAATAAATAAATAAATCAGAATTTGGAAGACATTTTACCCATTAAAAATTATTTTAAAAATGATAACAATCATCATTATTATTATAAATAATAAAATAGAAACAAAAATTTCCGTAACCAATTGTGAACAAATTTAGTTTGAATGAATAATCTATTTGTAATCAAATTGTTGTCCAAGCATATATTTACACGCCTAATCACTGCGTAAACCTGCGTCTTTATACGGCAGACTCCTTTACACTGGCTCCCAGTTAGATTTAGGATTGATTTTAAAGTATTATTACTGGTATATAAATCATTCAATGGCCTAGGACCTCAATACATTTCAGATATGCTCACTGAATATAAACCCAACAGATCTCTCAGATCATTAGGATCATATCAGCTAGAAATACCAAGGGTTCACTCTAAGCATGGCGAGTCTGCTTTTAGCTATTATGCTGGAACCAGCTTCCAGAAGAGATCAGATGTGCTCCTACAGTGGTCACATTCAAATCCAGACTCAAAACACTTCTGTTTAGCTGTGCATTTACTGAATGAGCACTGTGCCACTGTTCGTCCGACTGTTTGTTTTGCTTTCAAAAGATCAAACTATAGGCAAGGTGACAGAGAGGGTTTTAATTATGGTCAGCAGGGCATTTAGCCCGTAACTGTAAATGCCCACTCAGAAGGTGATAATGTGAAAGTGACGTGTATTAATGTGGGTTTGAAAGTAGAACAGTATTTAAATGACGATATTAAAGTTTTCGTCTGAGAAAGAATGTGAACGCAGTGCTAAAGAAAGTGAAAAGAACGTGCGAGTAAATGAGGGAGAAAAGAAAGTTAAAGGAAAGTTGATCGAAGGAAGTTGTAAGAAGATTGAAGGTTAAAAGAAGGTTGAAAGATTTAAGTCTTAAAGGGATAGTTCACTTTGAAATTAATTTTTGGTATGTTTTAGCTTACCTCAAGGGCATCCAAGATGTAGGTGTCTTTTTTTCCGCAGTAGTTTCAATTTTGATATTTTTAGGTCAAACCGTTCTTGTCTGTCAGTCATATAATGCAGGTCGATGGTCACTGTCTCAAAGAGCAAGCACAGAGTCCAAATTAAAACAATTCCCCATCGTCCAAATTAAACAATTCCCCATCGTAAGTACACATTGATGGCCTAAGACACGAAACGAGCGGTTTGTGTGAGAAAACGAACAGTATTTATATCGTTTTTACCTCTTATACACAGCCATGTCCAAGTGATCTGATCTGACGTGTGCGCAGACTGGTGCATAGATTTATACACTAGATGTCACCTTGTCTACGGCAGTTCATTGGAACGAATGTCTTTAAGGCGACATCTAGTGTATATATATCTATGCACCAGTCTGCGCACACGTCAGATCAGATCACTCGGACATGGCTGTGTATAAGAGGTAAAAACGATATAAATACTGTTCGTTTTCTCACACAAACCGCTCGTTTCGTGTCTTAGGCCATCAATGTGTACTTACGATGGGGAATTGTTTCATTTGGACGACGGGGAATTGTTTTAATTTGGACTCTGTGCATGCTCTTTGAGACAGTGACCATAGACCTGCATTATATGACTGACAGACAAGAACGGTTTGACCTAAAAATATCAAAATTGAAACTACTGCGGAAACAAAGACACCTACATCTTGGATGCCCTTGAGGTAAGCTAAAACATACCAAAATTTAATTTCAAAGTGAACTATCCCTTTAAGGGAATCCTTTTGAAGGAAAGATCTATAATAATATTCTTTTATTTTTATTTTTATATTTTATTTTTCTGTTTTAATTATTCTTATTTCTTTTATTATTTTAATTTCTTCTATGTAAAGCACTTTGAACTGCCATTGTGTATGAAATGTGCTATATAAATAAACTTGCCTTGCCTTGCCTTTATGACTTACAGTCTGCATTATAATTCATCATTACTTCACCAACAGCTTCATGTGTTTAAGAACTGTTTCATAACACACTAACTGCAGTCTCAGCACTGTATTATCATGGGGATTCAGGACACAATATCAAAGGAGCAAGACTCTGTTCTTCTGCATTTCTCTTCTACCTTCAGCACAGAACAAACCCGCAGGAGCACAACACACTTTCAACACACACCTTCTCCATCCAAGAGCCGGCGAGTTTCAGGCTGGAAGTGGCATGTTTATGTGCAACAACTCCCACTGTAAAAAAAAAAAAAAGGATAATTAAAACGTTCTCGTGCTCTGGCAGGATTCCTCATATCGACGCTGCACTTTCTAATTTCTCCTGTTTCATATTTCACGCACGCTAATCCCACACGCCTGGCTCTGGTTCTGCTGACCGTGTTGTTGGGTTTCCTTAAACAGACACAGAGTGATGTTAGCATATGTTCTGTCTGCTTCTGGGAGTCTGTAGGGAGCGAGCTGTAATTATACCAAACACAGATTTTACTCATTAAACTTGCTTTCTGCTCGCTGGAAAGCAGCCCTGCGTTCACATTCTCCAGTCCCGATGTGATCTCATTAGTTTTTGTAGGTATGAAAAGTTCTAGTAGCACACATACATTTTTTTTTTAAGACTTTTGGATAAATAACATCATAAACAGCATCTGGCATATAAACCAATGCAACTCTTTACAGTACGGTTCCACTGGTTAACATTAGTTAACTAACATGAATTAACAATGAAAAATACTTGTAAAGCATTTATTGATCATATAGTTAATGTTAAGTTCAACATTTAGTAATATTTTATTAAAATCAAAAGTTGTACATGTTAATATTATTTTATGGACCCGAGCTAACATGAACTAACAATAAAAAAAAATATAAAAAAAATAACATAAAAATAAATAAATAATAATAATAAAAATAATAATAAAATAAAAATAAAATGTCTAATAATAAAAATAACAATATTAATAAAAATAATAATTATTATTCTTTCTATTATAAATCATAATAAAAAAGGATTTGCACCAATTGTGCAATAAGGTTCCATTAGTTAACATTTCACTAGTTAAAATGAAGAATGAAAAATACCTCTAAAGCATTTATTAATCGTATTAGTTCATGTTAAGTTCAACATTTACTAACACGTTTAAATCAAATGTTTTTTTCTTCCTGTTAATATTATTTATTGAACCTGAGCTGACATGAACTAACAACGAACAAAAATAAATAAATATTATAAAAAACAAACAAAAAAAACCCAACAACTTGGAAGACATATAACAATTATTATTATTATAATAATAAATCAAAATAAAATAAAGTTGTCAAAATGTGGCCAAAGCATATATTTACAATAAATAAAAAATAAAAAAAATTCAGATTTCAATGAATTTTCTATTTGTAATCAAAGGATTACTGTAAGGAGTGAGAGACATGAAACCAGCACAGATGTAATGGATGGAGTGACGCTCAATAAAAGTGAAGCGCTGACAGGATGACAGAGAGCAGTGTGGACACTTCCCGGTGATGTGATGTGATCATGTGATCATGTGTTATTGATGAGGCTTGTCTTTACATGCTAATGGAGTGTATGTTCAGACAGTGGGGCCTTCTCTCCGGAAGATGAATATTCATGAGCACCTGCACTTACTCACTCTTACACACTAGCGTCACACATGCCGGAGTCCGTCCCGCTCGCGTGCGCCTTACAGGGATCTGATCCTGATGATGCGCTTCGGCCCCATGTGGGATATTCAACAATACAAACAGTGATATTAGCATCGACTGCCAAGTGGGATTTTAGTGTCATTCATATACTGTCATATATTTTCAGTTTCATATTTGTTATATGTTGTAATTTTTATATTTATATTTAGCTTTAATTTATTAGTATTTCAGTTTTAGTAATATTAGTCATTTTGTTATGTGTTTTTGTCCTCTTTAATATTCTATTTATAGCTTTAATTTATTTTTATTTCAGTTTTAGTCATATTGTTATGTGCTTTTGTCCTTTTTAATAGTTTTTTTATATTTCTATTTAACTTTAATTTATTTTTATTTCAGTTTTAGTCATTTTGGTCATTTTATTATTTGCTTTTGTCCTTTTTAATATTTCTATTTATAGCTTTAATTAATTTCTATTTCAGTTTTAGTCATATTGTTATGTGCTTTTGTCCTTTTTAATATTTTTTTAATATTTCTATTTAACTTTAATTTATTTTTATTTCAGTTTTAGTCATTTTGGTCATTTGATTATGTGCTTTTGTCCTTTTTAATATTTCTATTTATACCTTTAATTTATTTTTATTTCAGTTTTAGTCATATTGTTATGTGCTTTTGTCCTTTTTAATTTTTTTTTATATTTCTATTTAACTTTAATTTATTTTTATTTCAGTTTTAGTCATTTTGGTCATTTGATTATGTGCTTTTGTCCTTTTTAATATTTCTATTTATAGCTTTAATTTATTTTTCTTACAGTTTTAGTCATATTTTTATGTGCTTTTGTCCTTTTTAATTGTTTTTTCTATTTCTATTTAACTTTAATTTATTTTTATTTCAGCTTTAGTAATTTTATTATCTGATTTTGTGCTTTTAATATTTATTTTTTTGGTCATTTTATGTGCTTTTGTCCTTTTTAATAGCTATATATATATATATATATTTCTATTCGGCTTTAATTTATTTTTATTTCAGTTTTAGTCATATTTTTAGTTAGCAATATATCAACACTGAAGTCTAGCAACCAAAATAGCAAAGGATGATGTTGTGCAATGAATTTGTTTAGCGAGCGTACGGTTATCAACAGAAAGGATAGTTTACACACATGCTGTTTGCAAAACAGTTTAAAAAAAAAATCATCATTCAAAGCAGAAACTTGACTTACTAATGCATTTTAATTGCTTAAAAGTGAATGCTAGTGTCAATTTCTTTATTTCGAAGTTTTGGAGTATTTCGAAGTAGGAAGTGGGAAATTCTGTGTTGAAGATGAAAATAAAGTCTAGTCACAGTGGAGGAGCCCTGAATCAGGATCATCGGAGAACATCGGGACCTACAGATGTACTGGGCTGAACTGTGTTACGAGCTCAGCTGTAGAGCTCTTCAGCCCGTGAGGCTTTATTGATATAACTACACACACACACACACACACACACACACACACACACACTCGTACCCACAGCAAGCAGCACGTTAACGCCATTAGCATGTCATTAAGAAGCAGATGAGCACCCAGATGCTGCGTGCTATAGCTTCCAGCGCCCCGCGTGTGAAGACATGAGCTGAATACCCACACAAACACGAGAGCTTCAGTGTCAGTCTGTTCACACACTCTTAAGCCCCGTTCGCACCAGGGACGATAACTATAAACATAACCATAAAGATATAGTTCTAAAAATCGTTCTAAATATAAAAGAATAGCAGAGTCACTATTAGATCACATTAGATATCACAAATTTTCCAGTGATATTTCTCTGAGCTTTTCTCTTTTGTAATGTCTCTCAGGTCTCTCGCTTTCTACAGTCTTTCTTCAAATCTCCCTCTTGCTCCTCCCACAGTATGACTGGACAAGCCCCCTACTGCTGATTGGCTCACTCTCTCCTCCCACATAATGAGTGGACACACCCCCTACTGCTGATTGGCTCACTCTCTCCTCCCCCATCATGAGTGGGCACGCCCCTACTGCTGATTGGCTCACTCTCTCCTCCCCATCATGAGTGGACACGCCCCCAACTGCTGATTGGCTCACTCTCTCCTCCCCATCATGAGTGGACACGCCCCCAACTGCTGATTGGCTCACTCTCTCCTCCCCATCATGAGTGGACACGCCCCCTACTGCTGATTGGCTCACCGTCTCTCCTCCCCATCATGAGTGGACACGCCCCCTTATTGCTGATTGGCTCACTCTCTCCTCCCCCATCATGAGTGGGCACACCCCTACTGCTGATTGGCTCACACTCTCCTCCCCATCATAAGTGGACACGCCCCCTACTGCTGATTGGCTCACTCTCTCTCCTCCCCCATCATGAGTGGACACGCCCCCAACTGCTGATTGGCTCACTCTCTCCTCCCCTCATCATGAGTGGACACACCCCCTACTGCTGATTGGCTCACTCTCTCCTCCCCTCATCATGAGTGGACACACCCCCTACTGCTGATTGGCTCACTCTCTCCTCCCCTCATCATGAGTGGACACACCCCCTACTGCTGATTGGCTACAAGTGTGTTGCTCTGCTTGGTCTAATCCACTTTCAACAGTGTTTCTCAGAAATACTGCACCTTTAACATTCTCCTTAAACAGTCTGACAGAAAGCATGCTGGGAACTAGAACTCATTCAGTTTGAGCTTAACATAATCCAAAGTTCAAGTGACTTTTTTCTATTGAGCACAATGAACTTTCATTAATATTTGAGTGAAATGAACTCATATAATTTATTTAATTTCACCGCACATCTTTGTTTAATGAGATTATGGCTCGATTTCTCCTTTTCTTTGTGGTCTACAAATCATTTTTAGGGCTTAAATATCTCACACATGTAGGCGGCACTGGAACGAAACCCCTTCATCTGATTGGTCAAACCTTCTGTACAACATTAAAGAGTAGCTATACGGTTGATACTCCTACTGTATGACAAATATTCTGTCACCAAAGTAATTTTCGGAGTAACATCTAAGACTATAAGTTTATACCTAACGAAACATAAACGAGAACCTCCTGAGCTACAAAACTGCAAACTCTGAGCAAAATAATTTTCCCCTGGGAAAGCAAGCGAAAAGCTATTTTGTGTTGAGTTTCTCATGAAGTTGAAACCGAACCAATTGCTCTTGTTACTTTTGATCCAATCAATAAATTGAATCTCTTTTTCTCTGGCACTGGGATCCAATTCGTGCCTCCAGACTCCATTGATCGGCTCATCCTTTGTAAGCGTTCTCTGGAAGCGCTTGGTTTTCAAGCATTAAAGGAGGAGGTGAGGCGGGGTGGAGGAACACACCGATATAGAGCGAGAGAGATTTCACACACATCAATTCTCTCACGCCCTCTATGAAATACATGCTCAGCAGTCGTTTACATGGTGAGAAGAAATGCCCCTAAAATCAGATCCATCCAATTCTTTACTAACATCTCAGGAGGGCCATTATTGGGAGAGAGAGTCATTACACCTCACTGAGAGAGTCATCAAAGTAATTCCTCCCAACAACTCCACTTCACAAGAGCTGAAAGAGACTCGCGACAATACCTCAAGTGGTCCTATGTCACGAGGATTCAACTTTTCATTGATCTTTTTAAATAAAAGTTGAGTGTGCTATGTGTGCTCACATACATGCTATTTTAAAGGTTCCTAATTTACTTTTGGACTCTCCTACAATTATTTCCCATGCATCCAAGGTCAAAAAACTTAATTTACTCATATTCGAAGATTCAGTCTCTCTAAGCCCCGCCTCTCTGAGAGCTGCTCTGCTCTGATTGGTCAGAAAGCAAACACTCATGATCATATCTGAATCTCAGCTCTTGACACACAGTGATACGAACAGTGACGATGGCGTGGGTTTTACCGGATCAATCTGCAGAAAACAGCGTCTTCTCCACATGAACAACACGAACCAAACTCTTCCAGTCTCAGATACACTACAGTGTTTGAGGGCGGAGCTAAGAGACGCTGTTCAGCCAATCAAGACCACAGGCTGGCTTTATGCTAATTAGTTACATTCTTACATCGGTATGTAACAGGAAGTGAGACTGAATTACTGACGACTCGTTTCAGTTCAGGATCACTTCGTTCTTTTAGGAGACAAAAACTACATTAATCTGCACTTCAATCTTTAAAACTGCATGAAAGGTAATATTCAAAAAAGCTAAATTGGGGCACTTTTATGATTTTTATTGTAATTTTTTCATATTTTTTTATTGAAAGTACAGGTTTAATAGTCCACAGAAAATATATATGTTGTCAACAAAGTAATTTTTAAAATGTAACTAGAAGAATACTTTGTAACTTATATTTATTATTGTACATTTAGAATTAGTTTGGGCTTTTGTACAATGGAAAAAAAATGCTGTTTTCTACAAATTATTACAAAAACAATTACACTATTTCAAATAAATACTGTTCTTTTGAACTTTCTATTTATCAAAGACTGTTTTTTTTTACACTGATAATAATCATAAATGTTTCTTGAGCATCAAATCATCATATTAGAGTGATTTCTGAAGGATCATGTGACACTGAAGACTGGAGTAATGATGCTGAAAATTCAGCTTTGATCACAGGAATAAATTACACTTTAACATATATTCGCAAAGACAACAGTGATTTTATATTGTAATAATATTTTATAATTTTGCTGTTTTTTCTATATTTTTTATTAAATATTTTGATTATACAAATCCTGTCTTGGTGAACATAAAAGCTACTTTGGTTACACTTTATTTTAAGGTGTCATTGTTACAGTGCAATTACTGTATATATTTAAGTACTGAGTAATATTAATGAACTACATGTACTTACTATAGGGTTAGGGTAGGATTAGGGTTTGGTTGAGGGTTAGTTGCATGTAATTATGCATAATTTACTGTTATTACTACGGTAAGTACATGTAACATGTAACAAGGACACTGTCAAATAAAGTGTTACCGCAACTTTTTTCAAAAACATTTTTAGAAGGAAATAATCACAATTGAGGCTTCAAAACTCAGAATATTTAGTTAATTTGGAATAATATCATTGCATATTTACAGTTTTTCATTATATTTCTCAGTTTGAAAAGCAGGTGGTGTGTTTCCAGCATTCAGCACCACGGACAGCAACACACACTCTAAAAACACAGTCGGGAACCGTTTCTGATCGCTTTTAGAGATGAAAGCATCCATTCGCCACATTCCAGCCATCTCACAAACCCTTCAAGACACAAGTCTCTCTCGTCTCAGCCTGTAAAGAAGCCGAGGGAGCCCCACAATCCGTCTGTCAGCGCCACCGGAGGCCGTAACGATTATGAATGGGCAATAAGACACGTGGAGACCACGAGCCAAACCTCATAAAGCAGTGGGACAGCAACTCGTATATATTAACCGGAGAATATATAAATATGAGAGGGGACGGAAACCTTTTTAGAGAGGTGAACGCTGAGGAGACACTAATCCAGATGAAAAGAACTGACGGATTTATGGACTGTGCATTAAAATATTCTGGCAGAGTTTTATGTCATAAGGTCATAAGATGAGAGGAGAGAGACTTCTTTACCTGCGCCATAACATCCCAGAACATTTACTGTTTTATACTGTACTTTACACTACTTATTATACTGTGATACACTGTATTGCATTACATACCTGTTCCATTATACACTGTAAAACGTCCTGTATTATATTCTATGCATGTAGACCATTAGATGACACAAAATCAGCACTTTTGATGAATTTTTCCATTTTTAAATTTTGTCATTTCATATGAATATCAACATTTGTGCAGATTTAGTCAGTTTTGAGGTTATTTGATCTAATTTTGTTCCTCTGGAAAATAGTGATCTATAACATTGTATTATGCTGAATATCAACGTTTTTGTGTGTCTATTTGTTGATGAGGGACACACCAATGTTTTTAGATTTGTGGAGTAGAAGTTATAGCTTTTATTTTGAAGTAAAAAGATAAAATTAGACCCCATGGGGTAAGATGAGCCGCCCAGAATTGGCACATAAGGCCCAGAGTGGTATGTTGTTATTTTTCAAATGTAATAATTAGTGTAATTAATGGGGTTGTTATTAAGTATTTCCATGAATAAGATGTACATTTCAGACATCTTCGCTTTCATTAAAACCTAGTTGAGTGAAATCATTCAGTTTGCGTTCATCGTGTTGCTATTATGCTAAATATCTTGAAATAAAATGTATATGCCTATATACGGTAAGTCACAGAATCATTTTTACCTTTAAATAAGTCTCTTTTAATCTCTTTTACTGGGATTCTGCTTAGTCTGTCATCAGTTATTCAACTAAATTGTCAAAATTCAATTTTAAATAGAAAAGTTGATATAGTCTTTTGATATTGATATTAGTTCTTTTGGCCTCTTTGAATAATTTTACCTTTTGTTCTAACCCCATCTTACCCTATATATACACACTATATGCATATAATATATGCATGAAATATGCGTTTAGTATACTGTACACACACATTTCTGCTCGACTGTTATACAAGATTTTATTCCACTACATGGGATAGCTCATATGTGTTGCACGCAAAAGAAAGGCAGGAGAAAAGAACAGAAGGAGAGAGAAGCAGTGAGCACTAACCCCTGAAGACCATGTTTCTGTATCCGTAAAGAACGCACGCGAGTCCTCAGGGGCGTTCAAAAACAGACGCACTGGAACGGAACAGAACGCGGTCGCTAGGGCGTTGCTATGATGTCTTTTGCTTCCAGTCAAAAGTGTTGTCTGTGTTGTCTTAGTCTGTAGATATATGTGAGTCAGTTTGATTTTTTTTTTTTCGTCCAGCACATGGAAATGTTGCTTCTGATCCCCTAGTAAAGTCATGTAAAGACTGATGATTTGAGGAATGAGTTACACGCCAAGTGCCAAGTTGAATTGGTATGGTAAGGGGTTTGTTTAAATAAATAGACGTGTCAGTAATAGTGCATGGTACTTGCCTTAGCAAACACAGCTAAAAAGCGAAGACCTCTGAGGCAAAGAGCGCAGAGTGAGCGCGCGCATCTCTCTCTCTCTCTCTCTCTCCTTCCCGCGCGCGCCTTCTCTCTCTTTCTCTCTCTCTCGCGCGCGTTCATCCATCCGGACAGATTCTTCTTCTCTCTCTCCAGTGGATACTGCGGGGAACACACGGATTGCCAGTAGGATGGATTGCTGAAAGTCCCTTTTTGCGAGATTATCCATTTATTTCTTTTCATTTCCGTCCGGTCACGCAATCTCGTCTCCATCCATCCATCCATCTATCCATCCATGTGTCCGGACGGGTTGTTCTGATTCGGACAGAATGCGGATCCTGGTGTTGTTCCCGCTGCTGTGGGGACTCAGTGAAGGGGCTTTTCCCAGCAGTGTCCAAATCGGTGAGTTACACTTCTAACACGACAGACACTTTAATAATCCCACGAGGAATATCGCAGTGCAACAGATACAATGTAGTGCATAATAATATACAATACACTGCACTATTACAAATACAGAGATATGAGTCTAAAAATAGCGATGTCAAATGCTATTTAAAATCATACCAACCTTAAGAACCTCGTGTGCTGAAATGGCTCTTTGTGTTCTCGCTCTGTTCACCTTATTAGACCCTAAAAAGCTGCTTTTCAGCACCAAATTGGGTTCTGCTGCCAGTTACAAGCCAAAGAACCAATGATGCATGAGCAGAGGACTTCGGGGAACCAAATATAAAAGTTTGGTCAGTGAAAACCTCCTATTAGTTTAAAATTTGGGCATGGACGAATCACTCAATGCCTTTGGTGGTTACGGCCCTACAAAGTGCCCTGACCTGGTGCTATTTTTCTTAAAATGTGATACTGACTGATTGTATAATTGTTAAATATAATGTTTTTTAAGGGGTTATAGCATGCATGAGTTGTGCCGCTGTGTGTGTGTGTGTGTGTGTGTGTGGTCATGATGATGAAGACTGTGGTCTAAGAGCATGTTGAGTGCGCTTTTCCTCTTCAGTTCAGGGCATCACTGCAGTATTCTGGATGACCTCTTCTTCCCAATCAAACTTTACAGATTTGCAGCTCTACATTTGATTAATATCAACAAACCACTATGCATGCCCAGCCACCCCTCACACACACACACACACGCACACACACACACAGTTCCCTCTCCTTTTGCAGGATGTGTCTTGTGTGTGTGTGTGTGTTCAGTCACTGCATTGCTCATTGAGATGGAGAGTCTCACGCCATAATGAGATGCAGCCGCTGACTTGCACGCCTTTGACAGCACTGCCGATAAAGTTAATACGCTAAATACGGACACACACACACACACGCCGCGCGCTCTCAGAGTTGCACGCAATGCCTAATGACATTTACATACCGCTGCAATGCAAATGCACAATGCTTGTGTTGTTCCTCACACATAGGAGCACGTTGTGGGATCTCAAACGGCACTTGAAGCCAAAATGTCTATCAGAAAGAGAGAATAATTAGAGAGGATGTGATGAAACTGGCCGTGCCAAGTGTAGACGTGCCGGTTCTGGTGACACGGCCACACAAGCCATCCTCAGCACACTTCATTTCCAAGATTAAAGGGATCACTCACCCAGAAATGAACATTAAACTCACCTTCATGTCGTTCCAAACCGGAATGGCTTTCTTTAATCTGTGGAGCACAAAACGAGATGTTTAGCAGAATGTTCACACTGGTGTAACTGTACACACAAGTCTCGGTTCGGTACATTTACATGGCAATCATGCAAGACATCATTCGAAACTGTAAAGGGTCTGTTTTTATTTGTGAACACTCACAACAAAGACTAAACATTGTGCTTTTGTAAAATAAAGAAAACAAACAGGATGTCGCATTTTTGTTTCCTTTCCGTGAAGTTTGTGGAGCGCGTCACAAAAATGAATCTGAACTCTGCGTATTGGCTATACTATAGCTCTTGCGTGCTTCTGAACTCTTGTTTTGGGTTGGTGCGTAGATCGTCTCTTCTTCTTCAGCTCTTTTTCGTGTTGTGGCGGTTAGCAAACAGCGTTGCATTACCGCACGCGCCCCCTGCTGGACTGGAGTGTGGATCGCCTGTGTCTGATTCATCATCTGACTGTATGACGTCCGTATCGTGACGGTTCGGGACGAATACATGAACCGTTACACCCCTAGTATTTTGCACAATTAAAGTGAATGCGGACGAGGACTAATAAGCTGCATAAAACAGCAATCCATGCATTACCTTTTCATCGTGAATATTGTAAATACACCGTTTTTACTGAACCTTTGCTGTGTTGTCTCATCCTTTTAACACCCACAGTAAAATCTGACCTCATTTAAAAAAAGGTCAAATTCATTGATTTGGCTGATTGTTATTCAAAATTGTTATTTGCTGAAACATTTTCATTGGTGTCTTAAATCTCATTCACATATGTGACCCTGGATCACAAAACCAGTCACATGTCGCACGGGTATATTTGTGGCAATGTATGGGTCAAAATTATCGATTTTTCTTTTATGCCAAAAATCATAAGGATATTAAGTAAAGATCATGTTCCATGAAGATATTTAGTAAATTTACTACCGTAAATATATAAAACATTTATAAAAAAATAATAAATGGACAACTTTAAAGGAGATTTTGTCAATGTTTCGATTTTTTTGCACCCTCAGATTCCAGATTTTCAATAGTTGTATCTCGACCAAATATTGTCCTATCATAACAAACCACACATCAATGGAAAGATTATTTATTCAGCTTTCAGATGATGTATGGACTCTTGTATGTTTGTACAGGACTCTTTGTATAACTCTCGTCATTGGTGGTTGACAGTCAAAAACATGTGAGAGCCAGTGGTGTTTAGAGTCCATGTATCTGAATGTAAAGGCATGGAGATTTTAGAGCTACGTCCAAGAGGTTTTATAGATTTTTTGTGAAAGAAAAACAAAGTCCTACAGGTAAACGATGACAGAATTGTCCATTTTAGGATGAAGTGTTCCTTTAAGATACATGAGCACCTCTTTCGCTTATTTCCTTTTTGCAGTCACTTATTCTTATTCTTTCTCCCTCTCACTTTTTCCAGCTGAATTGTTTCAAAGTATATATATTTTTTATTGTATTTACAATGAGTAATTTAAGTGCTTCAACCTAAACTTGTTTCAGTTAGTTGTCAAGGCAAAATTTAGTCAGTTTCATTTCAGACAATGATGGAGAGACTCAAGAAGAAGTGACAACATGTAGAAGCAACAGGACATTTCTGAATGGTTAGTTGATGAATTTATGTAGCTTATGTGGAGTTATCTTCTAGTCAATCTTCTATCTTCTAGTTTCAATTAACAGAAATTAAGTTAATTAAGTTTTTTTTTCTTCTTCATTTTTTAGGTTTAGTTAAGAATAATAAAGTGGTGATGACATGGACAAACATCCGGGTGTAATAGATTATCAAAAAGAGATTTAAAGGGGTGGTTGATTATGATTTCACTTTTCTAACTTTAGTTAGTGTGTAATGTTGCTGTTTGAGCATAAACAACATCTGCAAAGTTACAACGCTCAAAGTTCAAAGCAAAGGGAGATATTTGCTTTTAAAGAAATCGCTTTTTAAGGACTACAACAAGCGGCTGGTAGAGACTACACCACATTCCTCCCGGGTTAGTGACATCACCAACACTAGAATTTACATAAACCCCGCCCCCTGAACACGATTTATAGATTATCATGACAGAATATGCTAATCAATGACTAGAAGATAACTACACATCAGCGACATAAATTCATCAACTAACCATTCAGAAATGTCCTGTTGCTTCTACATGTTGTCACTTCTTCTTGAGTCTCTCCATCATTGTCTGACTCCGGTTTGAAAGGCTAAAAGTTTTTGAAATGTTCAGTGCATGTGCAGTGAGGTAAAAGGACACAAGCTGTTGTAGCTCCGCCCCCTGTGCCGGGAGCAGCAGCTCATTTGCATTTAAAGGAACAGACACAAAACGGTGTGTTTTTGCTCACTCTCAAAAAGTGAAAATTTTAACATGCTATATAAAAATATCTGTGGGGTATTTTGAGCTAAAACTTCACACACACACTCTGGGGACATCAGAGATTTACATCTTGTGAAAAGGGCATTATACCACCCCTTTAAGAGCCAAGATGATGATTCATAGCTTATCAATATAACTTATAACTTATCAATCTTTAAAGACAGCTTTACTGTGAGCTACGATGTTAATAATCGATGGTATTTGCTTCTGTTGAAGCCGTCAGCCCACATTATTTCAGCTTAGTTTTAAAATGATCATGTTTAACCACAGAATTCGTGGTGAAAAACTACATTACCCATGATGCTGCACAGAAAATTCCACCAATCAGAGAGTTGAAACAAGCTCCGCCCACTCCCATGAAGCACGGCAAATGACAATCTAATCGATCACAAATACTGAAATGTTTGTATATGCATATTTTGCAATAAACGTAATTTTGTTTTATATATAATAAACATTTTAAATGCTTAGTTTTATATTTTTCTTTAATTTTTAACTCGATTATGCTGTTCGCAATGCATCATGGGATTGTAGTTCTTTCCCTCAATAAAGCTAAGTTCACAGTGTCGTACCTTTGTCTTTTTGTCTGATTTTCAAATACTTTTTTGCTTCAAAGTTTGTAATGTTGTGATTCACCTTGTTGCTGATTGGCTTGATTTATGGTTTATAACTCTTTAATGAAGATTATTTTAAAAACTCTATGGGGGAAATAAATGCAAACGGCAACGGCAGGCACTTTTGCACTCTAGTGAAAGTAAAGCAGAAATGAATACAGAATATAAGCACCTCTTTCTCTTTTCAGTCTCTCATTCTTTCTTTCTCTCGCTCTTTCCAGGTGGGTTGTTTATAAGAAACACGGATCAAGAATACACAGCTTTCCGCTTGGCCATATTTCTCCACAACACGAGTCCGAACGCCACGGAAGCCCCGTTCAACCTGGTTCCACATGTCGACAACATCGAGACGGCCAACAGCTTTGCTGTCACCAATGCCTGTGAGTGAAAGGTGTCAAACGTTATGTCACATAGTCAGAGAAAACGAGTGGAGTTTGTATATTGAGTCGCTGCCGTTTCTAGCCAGTCATTTGATTTCCTGAAGAGTGAAACACTGATGCATTTGTTTGAGTGGCATGTCAACCTCTGACTCAACCAGTGAAGTGAGTTTGAGGGCGGGACTATCTGTCTGACTGACCAATGGCAGATGAGGAAGGATGCTGGGAGCATCCGAGAAACCTGTTTGAAAACAGTCATTATTTTTGCTATTCTGTGCCATTCTGTAGGCATGCATATAAAGTCAAACCAAAAATTATTCAGACACCAGATATATATATATATATATATATGTATATTTTTTTACTAGTGTGTGCAGGACACTATAGTTCATTTATGTAAGTGAGGAGAGCAAAATAAAGCAAACTGTGACATATTATACCCAAAAATTCTTCATACAGTGACTACCAGTCAAATTTATAAAAATTTGGGACCAAAAAGTATTCAGACACTTTGAGCTGTTTTGCTCAAGTGATTTTTCTTTAATTGCTAATGCTCTTTTTACACACAGACTGAACAAAATGAAGCATTGCTTGGTGATTGGTTGGGCTAAACTGGTATTATCTAATTGTGTAGTTAAATTTAACAGCTGACAGATATTCAACATAATTCATGTGTGAGACAGTCTAACAGAAGGACGGACAAAACCAGTCAAATATCCACTGATTTGTCATATTTTACTACCATTTTCTAAACTATAGCGAATAAACTGTGATAATGTGAGAAATGTTGAGGGTGTCTGAATAAATGTTGGTTTGACTGTACCTCAACTTCAGCTCTTGGTGCACGCGTGTGCGCGTCCGTCTGAGTGGTTGTTGTTCGATTTCTTTTCAGTTGCCTGCAATTCAAGTCAGAAAAAAAAAGGGTTGTAGAGCAGAAATGTTCCCTATGCAAACACAGACGAGCATTACAAGCCTGTTTACACACTTAAAGGGCCTTTTTGAGTACTGTAGAAACCTCGGCACTTAAGAGGCCATTGAGATCTTAAAACCTTTTCCAATTAATCATGAAAGTGGCCCAGAGTCCTGTACGCAGGCGCTCCACTGGGAGTCGACAGCACCTGTATCATTGACTGATTTTAGTGCAGTGGAGATCAATGCTGATAGGACAGCAGACGCGTGTGCTCCACTGGAGTCTATGAGAGCTTCAGGAGCATTGGAGAAAGCATCTAACTGGCCGTTAATTCATGTATTTATGCAAGCCTGACTTTGATTGTGTGACTTTGAATTGGGCAGGCTTACTTTAAATCCGCTTTCTCGATTACTGGCTTTTGTACATATCGTACAAGCAGATCCGAAACTGCTCAATCGTTTACATCAAGCGATTCGTTTGAGAAAATTAGTTTGATTAGTTTAGTCAGAGAAACATTAAGGTCTTCCCCACTAGTGGCATCAGTTTTATGTTAGTAGTATTTATTAATATTTTAAATAGCTTTTATTTTTATGTTTTATTTTTGTGTTTTAATTTTAGTTCAGTTTTATTATGATTCGTCATTTTTATTTTTAAATATTACTGTTTAGGTTTATTTTTTTTGAGTTTGAGTTTTTATTTATTTCCAGTTAGTAATTTTAGCGCTTTGATATAAACTTATTTCTAAGGCAATATTTCTCATTTTCTTTTAGTTTAAAGTCCCCCTGTAGTCAATCCTTTTATCCCTTAAAACTTTTTATCCACACCAAAATTACATATTTAAATGTTTTTTCCTTAAAAAAAACATTCTTCATGCCTTGAAATATCTTGACTGTAACTCGACACCCTCATTTAGTATTCGCGGTTCTATGAATATGCAAATGAGCCCCGCCTCCACTCACTCACTAAGCTCAGAGATCCACTGGTTGACGATCACACGTTGATCTGATTGGTTACAAGGTAGTTTGTGACGTCAGAAACACCAGCGATTTCAAAGCGTGTGTTTGAGACTGTCTTTGGTTCACTGCAGTTTTAAGGAGAAAATACTCAGCAATGCTGTCGACTTATGAATTTACACATGGTTTGTCTTAAAGCATATTAAAAACACCATATACACATTTTCACCACAGGGGGACTTTTACGTTTTTTAATCTAATATTTCAATTTAATTTAATTTCAGTTAAATGGTTTTAGTTGAAATGGAAGTAGAGAAAGATCCTATATGTTCTGTATTGTAATGTACATTCAAAATGAAAAAATGTAGGGCGGGGACTTGCTGTTATGTGTCGGATGTTGATTGGCTGTTGAGGTGTGGGTGTGGCACTTAAATGTGCATGCAAATGAAGGGGGCGGGGTTTAACAGGACTAAATGATTGGAGAAAGAAGTTTTCACCGGAAGGTCCAGTTATGGCGTTTTGATTAAACCATAAATGGTCAAAACATGTTCAACAATGTCAGATAAATTGTTCAGATTAAATTTTCAGTAACATTTTAGGGTCCAATTCTCACTATTAACTAGTTGCTTATTATCATGCATATTACTAGGATTCTGGCTGTTTTTTAGTACTTATGAAGCACATATTAATGCCTTATTCTGCATGACCATATTCTACATCCCTCAATCCCACCCAGTACCTAAACTTAAAGGAATAGTTTACTTAAAAAAGTAGTTTCAAACCTGTATGAATGTCTCTCTTCTGAGGAAGATATTTTGAAGAATGTGATGATGGACCCCATTGTAGGAATATCAAAATATCTTCTTTTGAGTTTGAGAATTTCCAT